>CAXKVX010000037.1:0-214097 GCA_964058865.1 Eleocharis quinqueflora | reverse complement strand
CACCGTGCTGGAGTTTTCAACAAATTTGAAAAAAAAAGGCACAAAAGATCTGGCACGGTAGAAAGAGTACCATGTGGAGTGTCTAAATAGAGCCACACGGGAAAGCTACTACCGTGTGGAGCGTCTAAATAGGCACCCACGGTAATGATTCTACCGTGTGGAGCGTGATACACGGTAATAAATACCCCGTGTGGTCTCTTCTTCTCCCCACAACATTCTCATGCCCCACAGCAGCCTCCCCTCACCTCCATGGCCAAACCAACACCAAATTTTTAAATCTCCCTCCATACTAATCCAATTTACAATCCGTAAGCATCAATTTACTCTTCAGAGACAATCAAACCTTTCTATTCAGCTACATCTTGAGGTCAGTTATTATTTTCTTTCAATTTTAAGTTTTGAAATTAATAGTAGAAATGTGAACCATGATTACCATGACCAAATTAGTCATGAAGAACTAAATTAAATTATTTGTACAAAATAATAATATATTTGTTTGATACAAATTATATCTTAATTTTGTTGTTAATTTGTAAATTTGTTTGATACAAAAAATAAATAGACTTGTTTGATAGCATGATCGAAATTAGCCATGAAGAAATGTTTGTTTATTTTTCTTAATTTGTAATCATGACCCACTAATTAAATTATTTGTACAAATTAATTACAAATTATAAATAGGTCAAATTATTAAATTTACTTGTTAATTAATTCAAATAGGCCAAATAAGAAAGTAAGTAATAATTAGTTGTGAATTATTAATAGCAATTTTGTTTAAATTTATGTTGATTTTTTTCTAGAAATGAGTAATCCATAAGTATTTCAAATAGAAGCCCCAGACGTATTACACTTGCCACGTCAAGCTCATAAAACTTCACAAATCACACGAAATGTAAGTTTGTAAATTTTGCTTTTTACTTAAATTTTCTATGTTTTTTATGCATCTTTTATATTAATTTTGTAACACTAATATAATTTTGATTGGGTCGCAGAAAGTTAGAGTTCCATATAGTGAGTTTTGCGAGCTGACTCTTAAAAGATTGGGGCTATATCAAGTCGCTCAGTTCGCAGATTCCACGACCTGTATTGACAGAGCTTTGATTACTGCTTTGGTAGAGAGATGGCGACCGGAGACACATACTTTTCATCTTCCAATTGGCGAGATGACAGTGACATTACAAGACGTGAGTTGTATCTGGGGATTGCCCATCCAAGGAATGCCAGTTACAGGCATTTCTGATGATGATTGAAGTTCTGAAATTTAGAACTTGTTGGGCATTGATCCTGCCTATGATTGGGAAAATCCTGAAGCTGGGCCATGGAGAATTAGAAGGCAAGACAATGCTGAAACTAGAGAGTCGGACGTCACATTCTCCAAATATGACACACTACATTGACATGTATTTTTTTGTTTCAAATATGCACAAGTATATAGTAATTATTTGTCCTAAATATACTTTAGGTACCACATATACCTTGCCTAGTTGGACGTGACTATAGCACAGCATCCTGTGAATGTTGGAGATCATGCGTACGTCTCGCATGTTCAGAGTTTTGCTCGCCTGGTATGTATTTTTTTGTTACTTCTTAAAAAATATATATATATATATATATAGAGTTGTGCTAAAATGCTTTATAAAGCACCAACATGCATTTACTTTAGGCTCGTATCTCGAGATATAAAGTGCAAACAACCAATCAAGACCGTTGAAAATGTTCTCCATACTAACAAAAATTTGGAAACCAAATTTTACATTTTTAAATTTTTTTTTACTATTTTATCGGATGGGTGCAAAGTTGGTTAAATTGAAGGTCTGTAAATCGTTAGATTAATGAATTTTTCACATACCCGATAAAATAGTAAAAAAATTCCAAAAAATACGAAATTTGGTCTCCAAATAGATGTTAATATAGAGAACATTTTCAACGGTCTTGATCGGCCGTTTGCATTTTGTATCTCGAGATACGAGTCTAAAGTATTTAAATGTTGGTGCTTTATAAAGTATTTTAGCACAACTCTATATATATATATATAATCCGGCTAACGTACTAACGTTAGCAAAATCAAAATCGTGCTAACGGATGTTTATCTCGAATTCCAAATCAAAAATGGCCGATCCGAACCGTTGAAATTGTTGTCCATACTAAAATCTACGTAGGGACCAAATTTTACATTTTTTTGAATTTTTTTTTACTATTTTATCTGAGGCATTTAAGAATGTATTGAAATTGTAAGTTTTTCTGAATCGTTATATTAATTCATTTTCAATGCCTCGGGTAAAATAGTAAAAAAATTGGAAAAAAATATAAAATTTGGTCCCTATGTAGGTTTTAGTATGGACAACAATTTCAACGGTTCGGATCGGCCATTTTTTATTTGGAATTCGAGATAAACATCCGTTAGCACAGTTTTGATTTTGCTAATGTTAGTACGTTAGCCGGATTCTATATTTATATATATATATATATATATTGTCAATTCTTTTGTAACTAACTTCCACATTTGTTTCATATTGATCATCAGATCAAACATGCAACATGCGGTATTCAGTGCGTACTTCGCAGAGGGACACATGCAGTGGGGAAAATCACATTGCATATGTGTCATGGAAATCTGAATGATCTCAACCAATCGCATCTCATGTCATACATGTTTGCTCAAGCTGGATTGCCAACAAATGTTGATGACATACCGATGGATGATGATGTGCCTCCACAAGTTCCACGAGAACCTCGTTCACCGGAGTTCAATGAAGATGTCATGAATTACTGTGATGAGAGGCTCCAACGCGAGGATTAATTATGTTAGATTTGCAGACATGATCATGAGTCAGATTACACATGTGACTCCACCTCATTTCCCGCATGACCATGAAGTTGTTACATCGCAAGTACCACCACGACGAGATCTTCCCCCACGGGATCGAATTCCTCCATATCGTTGGAGCCCTTCAGGTCCTGGTAGGTACCGTCGTGCGTAGTTGTAGTGTTATTGGACTTTATATTTCAGTGTTTTACTTTTTATGTTTGTTATTGTAGTGTTATTGGACTTTATATTTCAGTGTTTTACTTTTTATTTTGTTATTGTAGTGTTATTGGACAATTTATGTTGTACTTTCTATGTTTCACTTTTTGTGTTGTAGCCTTATCTTTAATGCACACACATAAAAACCACGTACAAACTAATATATTAATTAAAATCCACATACATTACTTAAGTACATTACTTAAAATCCACATACATAAAAACTTATAAAAAAATAATAGTACATTACTTAAAATCCACATAAATTACTTAAAACCCTCCTTTCATCTTAACGGCAACGTGATGTAGATGCTCCTACAAACATTTACCAACAAATATCAATATGCACATGAAGATGTCGTCTAACTTAAGTTATAAATGTGTGTTATATTACCTCTTTGATTTGATCTTTTTCTTGAATGTCTAGTTTGGTCATCGTCCAAGTGCACTGGAACACGCCCCTCCATTTGATCCATATCCATAACTATTATTTTATGTTTTCTCCGTCTCTTATTCAAATTTGCCGAATTTGGTCTAATTTTTGGACCAATATACTTTGGCCAATTATGAGGATTTCCATACCCACTAAATTCTCCAGACCAAGTGTTACTAAAATTTTGAATCGAATAATATAGACTAATATATTGTTCCTCGTCCAAATGTCGCATCGAACACACAACCAGTACATGACAACAAGGTATAACTGTTAGTTGTGGTTTCTGACAATTGCAATGGGGCATTCATTCAACAAAAGCAACATCATACTTCACATTGCCTAGAACTCTCTGCAGAAAATTGAAGTCATTACTATTCTATTATGTTTTGCAAAATAGACGAATAAGTACAATATTTTGAAAATATGAAAACACATTACCTCTTTTTTCTCCTCATTTCTAACCATAACTTCATACATGTTAAACCTTGCCGTTAGAGGTGTTACTTCCTTGAGTGTTCTTTCCTTTTCTCCTCGTTTCAAAATTTTTTCTCTTACTTTGGGACAAAACACGTAATTGTTGCTAGCCCAAAAATTTGCAGTACTTTTTCTTTTGACAAACCACTTGACACATTTGCAAAATGATTCTTCAACAATCGCTGTAACGGGTAATGTTCTCGCAATTTTGAAAACATTGTTTAAAGCCTCGGATTCGTTTGAAGTCGTAATACCCCACCTATTGCAACCTCCATCGTAACATTAAGCCCATTTTTGTGGTACTCGAGGCTCTTCAATATCAGTTCGGATCTTCTTACCAGTATTTATCAAATACTTGTATGCAATTGTGTGCTCATTCCTAATGTTCTCCATCCCTTCTTCAAACCTCCAAAATTTAATTCTCCTAATAGTCCATTTCATGGTTTGAACTAGCTCATCGCTTTTACATTTTTTGAAAAAAAATTGTGCAACGTGTTGGGCACAAAGCCGATGTACAGCTTCACCTCTTTGTTCACACCATCCTAGGTGAGGTTGTTCAAAAACATTTCTAATAGATGCATGCTGATCAGAAATAACACATATATGACCAAGACCAACCACTTCATTTCGTAGCCATCGCATGAACCACCTCTAATTATCATTATTTTCTTCCTCAGCGATTCCAAATGCAAGAGGAAGCAATTGATTCTCATCATCATATGCTCATGCTGCAAAAAACTTACCATCGTATCTTCCCGACATGAATCCAGCATCCACACTGATCACTGGCCTGACATACCTCCAACCTTGAATGCACATACCAAATGCCCAATCAACCAATCTAAAAAGTTGAACTCCATAGTGTGTACATGGATAAGACTCAAATGCAACTTTTGTTCCCGGATTTGCTACTTGCATTGCATTAAACAAAGGTGATAACATCTCATAAGTTTTTTCCCGCTACCAAACATTTCTATAATTGCCAACTCTCTCCCCATCCATAATTTATTGTATGTAGGTTGGACAGTAGGATATGCAGTTCTTACCAACTCTAAAACCATGCTTAATTTAAGTTCCAAATTCTTCTTAAGAGCACATCGTATAACTCCGACAATCATTCTAGATGTAAGTTGTCTGTGATCGAATCTTGTGGCTGATGCATGACACGAGTGTTGTACCGGATTAGTTGATATCTTCCAAGCTGATCCTTGTTTACTATGTTTCGCATACAATCTCTAATAACAATTCATGCCCTTACACCTAACAACCAGTTTGGATTTGCTACTATTAACAACTTCAATTTCAATATTACTTTTAATGTGAAAGTCATGTATGGCTGTTTTTAACTTTGTTGGAAATGTTCAACCTTCTGCTAATGGCGCCTCAAACCTTTTTGGAATATAAAAAAACGCTTTATCCCCCCCCCCCCCCCGATTTACAAATGGAATGGTATCTCTCCACCTAATTGCTATGTCCTCACCTTCGATTTCATCATCCCCTCACTCTCAACATGATCCCTAACATCATTATCTTCAATCTCATTAAATTCATTTCCTTCTTCTTCTTCTTCTTCTTCTTCTTCTTCTTCTTCTTTGTTTTCCATGTTTGTATCAAAATCCCAAGTTTCACTGCTAAGTATGTTGGATTCTGGTATGTTATTCAAATTGAGACAAAAAAACAGATGATATTGGTATCTCC
This sequence comes from Eleocharis quinqueflora, assembly GCA_964058865.1. Taxonomy (NCBI): domain Eukaryota; kingdom Viridiplantae; phylum Streptophyta; class Magnoliopsida; order Poales; family Cyperaceae; genus Eleocharis; species Eleocharis quinqueflora. The sequence continues at coordinate 208,464 of CAXKVX010000037.1, read as the reverse complement.
TGAACTACCAGTTCCAAGTAACGGTAGTTGTAACAAATTGCAGCATTATTAAGAGCCATTTTCCACACATTTTCATCATTAACTGAAATCAAGGTAAAATACATATGTCCACTTGGATCTGTAATCATGGTTCGGACCCTGATATTCAAAGTATATGAACTTGGATCTAGTTCAAGACCATTATAAATTTCATTTTTCAACTCTTCAAATCGACTGTGTTCAGTGAATAGAAAAAGAGCATTTTGCTGCTGAACTATAATCTGCTCATTATGCCTCCTTAATTATTTGATCTCCATTATATATATTAATAATGATAATTTTTGCTGAAGATCTTGTAAGACGATTCAATAGAAAGAATTTTTTCAAATAAAATTAATAGTTTCTACTTATTTCTAAAATGAAAAATGTAAATATATACTTAGAGTGCAACAGCAATGATGTTCTTCAATTTGATATGCAATCTCTACTTTGTTCTTCAATTTGCTCAAATAATTTCTAGCTCCTTAGATTTACAAAAATGAAGAAAAAATAGACAGAAAGAGGGTTGCAGCTAGGGTTTGCTGGTGGATGGGAAGGGAATTTATAGGGGAGCTGAGTTTTGCAAAATCGGTAGAACCATTACTGTGTGGCTGAGTTTTGATCGAATTGTGGCAGAAAAGCCACACGGTAGAAGGTTTACCGTGCCACCTTACCACATGGTAGTAGTTTTACCATGTGGCTCTCGACACGGTATTCCTTCTACCGTTATGGCTAGTTGCTCGAAAAAACCAGCCTCCCTTGGCTACTTTCCTCACAATCATTTTCCCAATTACCAAAAAGTAAAACTAGACTTCTTTCGTGCACTTTTTTTTCTTTTTCTTGTTGTTTTTAGTAAACTTGCGCGCTCGCTTAAAGAATGTAAACTGTGAAATACGAGACATGATCTGTTAAAGAGCTCTCTACAAAATTGTCATGCATTTCTATTAAAGAGCTCTCGATCCCTGAAAGACATGATCTGTTCAGCCCCCCTCTCTCTCTCTCTATCTCTCTACAAAAGCACTCTTTCAATAGAAAAAATAAAAAAAATGAGAAAAGAAAAGAAAGAGAAAATTGATAGTACGTTCTGCAGACTCTCCATCGGGTTTCACAACAGTGTTGCTGAGTAAAGTAAAAGGAAAACCAGCGACATGATCTTGTATTTTCAGAAGATCTCGTAGCCACTGCTAGAAGAGATGATGAAGAAGAAAAGAGTAGAAGGTCTTAAAGGTCATAGTTTATAGTATGAAACATGGTAATGCTTCTGCTCTAGTTTATAGTGATGCATTAGTGCCTTTTGGGTGTCAAATTGAGAATGCATCAGTGCCATTTTGGTGTAGAAAAGAAATAAAAAACGAAGAACAATTAGTGTCAAAGATCTTTTATCAACTTGGAAAATAAAAGAAGGAATTTCATTCTTTAAGTTGTTTGATTTTGTAATCTATTTCTATAAATACTTATATGTTACAATGCATTTGTCTGTTTCAGTTACATCTCGGTAATTACTAACATGGAAAAATATTGTAATCCAACTAAATATGTACATATTTTGTTTATGTCATGGATTATTAATTATTTTACTATTGATTGGTGATACTTTTGTTGTATTGCATGACCTGGATGTATAATTAATCATGGTTGATCAATTAATGTGGATGACATGATATGTATGTGTTATTAATTATTGTTTAAACAACAATGTGTGTGTTTGTAATCTATTTCTATAAATACTTATATGTTACAATGCATTTATCTGTTTCAGTTACATCTCTATAATTACTAACATGAAAAAATATTGTAATCCAACTAGATATGTACATATTTTGTTTATGTCATGGATTATTAATTATTTTACTATTGATTGGTGATACTTTTGTTATATTGCATGACCTGAATGTATAATTGATCATGGTTGATCGATTAATGTGAATGACATGATATGTATGTGTTATTAATTATTGTTTAAACAACAATGTGTGTGTGTGCGCATATGCTTATAAGCAAACAAGATATATTATTAATTAGTGAATTATTATTGACAAGCTAGCAATTAAAAAGTAGTTAGCCATATAAACAATAAAGTATTTCTACCACGAGTATTACAAAAAAGGGTGTAACTTAGAATACATATTGAGTCAAGAATCAAATCATATCAAGTCATACAGACACTCACGAGTAAAAATATTAAATGTTCCACATCAAATATTAAATAATAAGAACTTGTGTAAATTGACTGAAGAAAAACTGAGTGTTCTTTCTATCTCTACGATAGATTTTAATTTATCATTTGCAACTCGCGTATTTACAACGAAACATAATCACTGTATAAGTTTCAAAAAATACGATGTGAAAGACGTTCGTTTTTTTCCGTAGTGGTTGCAACCCATAGTTTGTGCGGTGTTGGTGTTTGTAGGGTTTTTTTCGAGCTTTGTCGTACCGATTTGGTGTTCTTTATTCTTGCTATGTAAAAAGGTCATATCCATATTTATGCGAGAGGGGTCAACGCAAGTCACAGCGACTTCGGTACAATATCGAATATGACTGTGCTTGTTGGACTTTCGATCATTCCACTTATTGCGATCGGATGATGGTTTGTTCTCATATTTATTGGATCCTTGGTATGACTTTTGTACAACCCGATCTTGGCTCATAGTTTTACTTCTCGTTTTCAGGCTCGCTTGTACGTACCGAGGTTGTTTTAAAAAAAAAAATATTGTAGGCAGTAAAATCTCCAGAGTACCGCCCATGGAAACGATCATGATAGCAGGAGTAGAGTATTGAAAATATCCGGACGGATCAATCCGTCCGACGTCCAAATCGTGTCTGATTCGTGATCGACTCGCCCTGTGGTTCAAATTCGTTCTGATCCATGAAAAGAAAATTCGTGGATCTACGACGGGTCGGGGTGCCCCATTTTCTCCCAAATCCGTTCTAACCCGTGACTCGTCCCGACCCGACCTGACCCATTGCAAATCCGTCGGGAACCCGTCCGACCCGTGGAAAACCCGTTGTAACCTGTTTCATATCCGTGTGAACCCGTGATACTCGTGCTAACTCGTGATAAACTAGTGATAAATCCGTGTAAATTCATGATAAACCCGTGTTAATTAAACTCGTGCTAACCCGTGTAAACCCGCAGAATCCGTGACCCGGTTTTACCATTTTTTTCCAAACTTTTTCAATTCAAAAATTCAAAAAAAAAAAACGGCGGCAACCCGACCCGCCCCGCCCCGACCCGTGACCCGACCCGTCCAAACTCGTGTCCGTCCGATCCGTCCGAGTTTAATACGGATTGGGTTGACCCTTACCCAATAAGATCCGTGGAAACCCGCCCTGTGGGACTCGTGGACCCGTGGATCCGCCCGAGTTAGATCCACGAATACCCGATCCGTCCCGTCGTTAATCCTCTAAGCAAGAGCATGATCATTTGACACATGGGAGATAGACTTGCTGGGTCCATTCCAAAGGCCAAATGGCTAAAGCGAGATGTGGTCGTAGCGGTAGGATACTACACGAATTGGGTGGAAGCAGAAGTGTAGGATTTTGTTATGTGCACGATATACGAAATTTTAAAATTTTCATGCAATCTAATTTAAATTTTAAGGATCATATGTATAAAATTCGAATCAAATAAGGTTGTGAATTTATTATATTACTTGGTATCGTAATCAAGCGTGACGACTTCCTTTGCGTAAAGGTTGCTCGCGTCGCCACTAATCAACGGCAAGGATGTCGGTTCTCGTCTCGTGTCACGAAAGCTTTCCAAGCGTGAAGTCTCTACCACGTGCACTCCTTGACACGTCGAAGCAAGATTGCTAGAGCTTCAATAAAATTAGAATTTCTAATTTCTTTGAATCTCAACACACGAGAGATTAATATTCTTTTTTGTAATTGGATTAAAAAATATTCTTGGATGAGATTTTTCATGAAGACAAAAAGTCTCTCTTGGTTTCTCCCAGAAACATCCCACGTACAGAGTCATTCAGAGAGCCACATAATTGTCTTTTTATGTATGTAATTAAGAGAGTTTATATCATAATTAATTTTGATATAAATGCATTTTTATGCATACAAAAATTGACATGCGTTTTTCAGTTTCAAAAAGATTATCCAAATTATTTTTTCTTAATTTATAAGAGAAAGTGAATGAGTATGTAGTTATTGCTCAATAGTCATTATTTGTCATACATTTTTCTCTCTATAAATAAAATTCTCTCGTAGGCTTGGGCTCACCTTGAGTCCAACAACATCTCATCCATATTTGGACCTCGTCGAAATTGATCCAATTCAAATTTAATTAATCATGTCCCACATAATTAATTAATTGTTCTATGATTCAACTTATCAAATAGAGCGACCTAGTAATTTAGCAATGCATTATGATCATAATTGGCATCTAGCAATGCATTATGATCACCCGATCAAACATAAACAAATCGTGATCATTTATTCTTTCATATTAATTCTTTTGTCACGTGATATAATTGATTAATGTCAAGCGTAGGAATGTGTCATCCTTGACCATTAATTATTTTCTTGATTCTCAGTGCATAATTATTATTTGTATCATTCCATGATCACAAATGCATGCATAATAATTATCACTGCATCAAGAGGCTTAGAGATATCACTAATTTCATATGAAATGAGAAAAACAAATATATCCTATTGACTATTCATAACTTATAGCATAATTCACGTATATTCGAAAATTATCTTTATAGCCCTCAGTTAAAAGCAGCGTTTGATAATTGCACAAAATATACATTCATTATCTAGAATTATGATATCTCAGATAATAGAATCAATATAATTTCTGATTTTGCTAATGACACAAACACAATCTCTAAACCAAGTCAAGGTAGATCATGTCTAATATCACGTACTCCATACATGTATATTTATGTGATTAAACATATATCTCGTATCAGTAATCTGTGAAACATGATGACGCATTAATCCGCATACTAGTCTATATATAATCATTCAGTGTTCCATGCTAATGATATAAGACTAGAGACTATTAAGAGTTATGATAACCAACCACAGAGTTTCACAGTTCGAGTTCTCAACTCAAATGATCTGTGAAATATCCAAACTCAAGGAACAAAATGATACAAATCATTCGATGCATAAAACTAAACCAAAATACCATCACAAATGATTGATCTTTTAAATCATTATACTAACAAGAAGCACTGGCAAAAAAAAATACCGCAGAAAACATTGAGCGATTTATCTAGAACAACATAATTAGTCGGTTTGGTGTCCCACATGCCATAATATCGGACAATGATCCCCAATTTGCAGCGAAAATAACAGGAGAATTATGGAAAAGTTTGAAGTAAAAAACAATTTCACATCAGTCAGCCACCTCAGAGCAGCGGGTTATTCGAGGTCACTAATCAGACTATAATAGAAGGAAGGAAAAGAAAAGTAGAGGCCAACAAAAAGAATTGGCCAAAAATGCTCGACGAGATACTATGGGACTACTGTACTACTCCGATAGATCCGACTAGGATGCCACCTTTTAATCTAGTGTACAGATTAGAAGTTGTGATACTGATCGAGATGGATGAACCTTCGTTGAGGGTAATGTCATACGACAAAGACAAGAACGAGGAACACCGTCTATTAGAAATTGACGTGGTAGTCAAAATCAAGGAAGCAACAAATGTTCGGAATATAGAGGCCATGAGAAGGGTAAAAAGTTTGTTTGACAAACAAGTAGCCCCTCAACACTTCCAACCAGAAGATTTGGTGTTAAGAAAGGTAGAAGCTTAGGAGATGAGAGTTTTGAAGATGGACTCGAATTGGAAAAGACCATTTACTAGGCTGATTGCCCTCCTCCGCGCAGTCACTTCTTACTAGGCTAATTGGCCCTTTTGTAAATTGGCTCAAGCTCTGCCACAGTGTGCATGATATGACAACATTGATGGTTACTTCATCGAAAAATAATTTAGTAAGTCCAAGTGAGCCAATATTCTTTGTCAAGCATGATGAAATCGATATGTTATTGTTTCTCTTTATGTTGATGATGAATTTTATTTGGAATGATGAGAGAATGATGCACAAGTTTAAAAATGACATGATAAAAAATATGATATGAATGATTTGGATTTGTTGTTTTATTTATTTGGTATTGAAATTGATCAAATGGAAGATGTACTTTTCATTTCTCAAAAAAATAATGCGCAAATATTCTCTCTAAATTTAAAACAGAGAATTGTAATTCGGTTATGACGCCATTGTTGGTAAATGAGAAGTTGGTAAAACAAGATGGTAGTTGTGATATCAATGCGGCGTAATATAGAAATTTGGTTGGAAGTTTCTTATATGTTACCACTACTAGACCCGATATCATGGATGCTTCGATATTGTTGTCTCGATTTATGCATCAACCAAGAAAAACACATTTTGGAGTTGCAAAAAATAGTGTTGTTGTATGTGCAAGGTACCAAAAATTATTGCCTAATGTTTGAAAGAGAAGATGTGGAGTTGTTTGATTTTTGTGATAGTGATTGAGCCGGAAGCATGGATGACATGAAAAGTACTTTCGGGTATTGCTTTACACTCAAGTCGGGCATTTTTTCGTGGGTATCAAAGAAGCAGTAAAGAGTGTTGCATTCTTTCGCGAAATCCGAATACGTGTCAGCAAGTGAAGCAATTACACAAGTGGTTTGGTTGAGAAAGATTTTAGATGACATGGGAGAGAAAACAAGACACGACTATGGTTTTTTTTGTGACAACTAGTCGGCAACTGCAATGTCGAATAATTCGGTGTTTCATATCTGAACCAAGCATATCAGTCTCAAGCATCAATACATTAGAAGCCATTGAGCATTAAGATATGATCAAGCACGTGAAGATCAAAGATTAATTGACAAATATTTTCACCAAGACACTTTTGTGTGATAAGTTTGTGTACCTTAGATAATTATTGGGAATGACAAATAAAAATATTAAGAGAGTGTTCAAATTGACATTTTTATGTTTTAGATTTTTTATGTTAAAGTTAATTAGTTATAGTCTTCTATGTTGAGTTAATATTTTGTAGTGTCTAGAACATGTCATGAGGATTAGTATTTACACTACTAAAGAAAGGAGCTATTATAGTCCCCGTTTAATAGCGGACATTGATGTCATCCGCTATAATAGATCTATTATAGCGGACCACAATGAAAATTCGCTATAATAGGGGTTCTATTATAGCGGACGACATCAATAGTCGGCTATAATAGGTCTATTATAGTGGATGACATCAAGGTTTGCTATAATAGGTCTATTATAGCGGAATGAAGATAAAGACTGCTATAATATGGTCTCGCACGGATCACAATGTAGTATGAATCCAACAGTTGATTCATGTCAATCCAACGCTCCAAAATTTCACAGAATCCCATGGTTAAGAAGGATTTTCTTCCCAAAAATTTCTCTTCTCTATATAAATATCAAATCTCCATCATTCTTCCTTCACTAAAATCTTCTCTCATTCTGCTTTCTTCAAATATTATTGTGTTTTAAGTATGTTTGTATGTATATGTATATATATATATATATATATATATATCTGAGTTTTAAGTATTATTGTAAAAAAAAAATTCACAACTTGCTCAATTATTACTGTAAAAATAAAATTGGGTTGTTGTATAAGGTCATTTAAAAATAAAATTAGGCTGTTCAAAATCAGCAACAAGATATATTTGCAAATAGTCAAATTTTCTCTTGATTATATATTACGAATGGACATTTATGCAAAAATACCTATCAAATCGCTCAATTTCGCAATAAATGAAAAAGTTGGCAACAACATTTTTTTTATTTTCAAAATCTATTATAGCGGACTTTTAGTGAGATCTGCTATAATATGAGGTCTATTATAGCGGATTTGTCCTAAATGTCGCTATAATAGACACCTTATTATAGCAGAGTTGTCAAAGGCCGCTATAATAGACCTCCTATTATAGCGGAGTTGTTCTAAAGGCCGCTATAATAGCCCGACCTATTATAGCGGACCACATGAATCTTTAGCAACCTCTCTGTTATAGTCCTCCTTTGTCCTCTATAATAGTTCTTATAAATTCACTATAATAGTTCATTTTTGTAGTACTGTTATAAAATAGTTAAAATAAACGAGTGATGTGAATAAGAAAATTCATGTCATTTAAATATAGCTGTTGTTTATTGGAATATAAAATTAATGAAATATAAATTATTTTGCTCCTTCCTCTTTCTTCTTTTTTCATTAAAAATACTAAACAAAGACTAACAGTAAGCATATTAATTAACAAACGTTAAGAGGAAAGGAGAAGGGCTCACAGATTCTCATCGACAGGAACTTATGTAGGCACCTGGTTGTTCTATGATTCTATCTGGGAAACTACTAAACTAGGGGCTAAATTTAATATTAAACTTGTTTCAGACTTTAATGTTTAGCAACCCTCATATATATATATATATATATATATAGAGATAGGCTATCGTGCTTCATGGTGCCAAGGCCTTTTTGGCTTTAGACTCTTTCTAACCATCAGATTTAAACTTTCTAGCCATTCATTTGGGTGCCTTCTTAATATTACGAATGTAATGGTACTATTCCCCTCCTTTGGATACTTTTCCCTCTTTATCGCCTATACTAAGTACACGTCTCCCAAACTTCTAGCTTTTCGGTTTAAGTTTATCCTTCCCCTCAACTGATCATTTTAATATTACGACCGTTCCATCCCTGTTTCCCTAGAAATTATGAAAGAATTTAGAAAGTCATTACTAACCAGAAATCAAAAGGAACAACTTCAAACTCTGATACCAACGGGAGATCGCGCGGAATTTAGATCGGCTCAAGCTCTCGGACAGATTATGTACTGGAAACTTGAGACTTAGGGAAATTTAAAAGCTGGAAACTTGATTGTTTTATTTAACTAGAAGAAGTAAGTTTTCAGATATTTTCTGATGTGCTTGCAACTTCACAAGATGTTACAATATATAGACTTGAGAAGAGAATCTCTATTATTGCATCGGGTGCTCATTGGGCCCCATCGTCATGCTAATAAAGAGGTTTCCACTTACTCTTGTCTCCCACTCAAAGAAAAAGATGCGTCGGCACACTAGACAACATCCATAAAAAAAAGAAAAGTAAGACCACTAAAAAAAGTAGATGCTCCAGCACACTAAGGAGGCATCTAGAAAAGTATACACTTTCTAAAAAGCTAGTGGTTATCCGTAGAACCCCACCAAGCTGGTCCTTAATTTTAATAATGGGTATCTCTAAAATTCTCCAACAATGTGTCATGGCATTGAATAAGTGCCTTAATGCTGGCATCCACTCTTCCTAACATGTCATTTGCCCAGTTATCCTTTGTGGCTATTGATAGGAGTCTTGCTTTCTGTAAATACTTCATAGCAATTAGGATTGTTATTTGCCTGCATGTTGCACCGGCTTGCTCCTTGTATAAATCTGATAGTCTGCCAGTTATGGCATTATCTTTGTCTATAGTTCGCGGATAACATGTGAAGGCATTTTCGGTGCCCTGCGAATATCGTGCCAATTGTGCGTTCTGCCCATATAGCGATTCCCACGCTTCTTTTTGATCCTGCGAATAGAGTGCCACTCGTGAATCATGCTCACATAGTGATTTCCATACTTCTGCTTGAGTAAAGGCTCTCTTAACCTTTCGTGGTTCATTGTTGATGATGAATCTTAGCCCTTCCATTTCTGCAAAAATTAAAAATAAGATAAACACACTTATTAGATAAATGTGATGATTTGTTTCTGCGGTCCACCACTTCCGCAATAACAATTCATGACTACTAGGCCGTTTTTCGGCCTATGAGAAGATTAATTTTCTCAATGGTACTGCTTAGTTCACGAATAACCGATTCCTGAGGTGCTTCGATTACTTCGTTAATTGCACTTTCTAGTTGTACCAGAATGCTAGAGACTTGTTCATCTAGCTCAGCACTCATCATGTTAACCGCCAATCTTGACAATGAATCCGCCAAAACATTGAGCTTGCCATCAATGTGCTCAAAGTTTATTTGGACTCCCGTCCCTGTAACGAAATCTACAAAACTAATCCATCTTACTCTTGACGGTTTGTTCTGTGCAGATTTATTGTAAAAGCTAATAATAGCCTGACAGTATGTTCGGAGGGTTATCTCTTTCTGATCAAGATAGTGAATTTTGAGTGCCTTTAGTGTCTCCATGCAAGCGTGTATTTCTGCGTCAATAGTTGACTTCACGATCGGGAATTTCCCGCTTGCATAGGCACATACTCTTTCTGTGCTTCTAGGGTCAGTTTTACCCTTCTTCCACTTACACACACCGCCCCAGCCGTCCATGCAGCCATCTGTCTCAATTACAATATAAGAATTGGGAGGTGGTAATTCCAAGTCTGGTAGGTTTTGTACCAAATCCTTTACCTTTCTTACCAACTGGTAATCTGAAGGTTTCATGCGTTTATCACCATGAGGACTGGTCTTTGAGTATAATGGTCCCAAAAGTGTACCAAGGTTTGGAATGTAGTTTCTGGCATAGTTTAGTATGCCTAGCCATGATCGTAACCCTGCCTTCTCTTTCATTTTCTCGTCTTCAAAGGTTATGATCTTCTTAATGATATGCGGTTGCAACTTGATTTTTCTGTTGCATATTACTGCTCCAAGGAATTCAATCTCCTTAACCGCAATCTTCATTTTTGTGGGCGAAAGTACAAGCCCATTTTTCTCACAAATACTAAGCATTTTTGAAATATGCTCAGCATGTTGTTCTTCATTCTCTGAGAACACCAGTATATCGTCTATGTAGACGGCTATAAATTCTTCTGTGCCTCGAAAACAATTATCCATTTTGCGTTGAAAAATTGCCGACGCATTCTTCAATCCAAAAGGCATGACCAACCATTCGTATAATCCGCCTGGGACTACAAATGCAGTCCACTGTATCGACTCTGGATCCATAGCAACTTGGTGAAAGCCGCTCTTTAGATCAAATTTGGAAAATATTTTACTATTTCCCACTTTCTTCAGGATTGTGTTGATACCTGGAAGACTGTACTGGTCTTTATGCGTGTTATCGTTGAGTATCCTGTAGTTGAATACCATGCGCTCCTTGCCTTTGACCTCCTTCTTTGTGACCGGGTCTACGGTTGTTCCTGAGTTCACCATTATCGCCATAGTTCTGTGTTTGCTTGAACTTGGCCTGATCACTCCAGTTTTTAGCAATGCTTGTATATGCCTGTTAAATTGCTCGCGCATTGCTGGTGTTACGTGCTTCAGGGGCTTATCCTGGATTTATGATTTCAAGCTTACACTTGATTTGGTTTCTTCCCCAATGTTTCAAAGGATCATCACCAATGAATCATTGTTCCTTCAATCTTGAAAGTAGCTTGTTGAATCTTCGTTTAAAGTCACGTGACTCTTCACCACAATTATACGCCACTGCTTCTCTTACTTCAATGTACTCAAGCTCAGAAAGCTCAAGTTCTTCTAGGTCAGCTTTAGAAGCTACTTCAGCATCTACCCTTGTAGTGATTGTGGTTACATTTTTATAAAATGTAACCATTTGTCCTTCAATTCGCAAGCCACCTTGCATGGCCCTTATGAAATTGCATCCCAGTAACATCTGGATGTTTTCCTTCTCTCCCACAGGGAATGCATACGTAAATGGGATTCTGAATTTGTTTTCCTCAATACTCATCAGCCTATTTTTAAGCTTCAAATTTGCTATTTGCTGCGAGTTGACCCCGTTAATTTGTATAGGGTATGCGCTTTGCTCGAGTGCTTCTTCTGGCACTATCTTCTGATTTATGCAGCAAACTGTTGCTCCTGTATCCAATATTGCTTGCACCTTAAAATTTTTCACACCTGGAATCTCCATTTGCAACTCAATATTGTATAATCTGTTTAGTACCCTCCTGCCTCTTCTTGGATCAGGTACCAAAGTTTCAGCTTCTTCATCAGAGATCTTGTTTACAATCTCTGGTTCTTTGATCTTAATGCCTTTGAACTGGTGCATCATTTCGTTGAAGACTTCTTCTTCTTTCTCGTCATCATTATCTTCAACTACAACCATTGTCTTGCCTTTTAAATCGTGATTTTCAAGGCTTTTTGCATCTTCTTGCAGTTGTAGAGTCTGCAATTGTTCTTCTAATTTCTCGTTTTTCATGAGCAGATACTGGGTATAGTCCAATAACTCTTTTATCAACTCATCTTTCCCATCATAAGCTCTTACATTATGGGGCTTCTTCTGGATCTTTCTTCCAAACGCAAATCTAGAACACATAGGACACACTGTTTCTCGGCAAATCATGTAATTAGCCCTCATGTTTCTGTTCGTGATTTCTTTACAGCACACACACTTTTCTTTGTTTGGTGGTACTGTTGAGTTGTCCTCCCATTCGTGTTTACACAACAAAAATTGTTCGGGAAGGTTTGGGTATGACCTCCAGTTTAACTCAGGTGCATTGGTAGTCATCATGTAGATTTCTTCAAATGGCAAATCCTTAAAGTTAGCCATTAACGTGTTTGTGCTCCCGACTTCTCCTTCCGAGAGAGAGCAGATAACATCGCTATCGGGTTCATTTTGGTCTACCGAGATGATGTCCCATTTATCATCTAGATCCAAATTTTTCACTATTGCTGCCCTTACAATGTTACCATCTTTCTTGCGGAGTGACCTTCTTCCCCGCAAATAAAACATTTGCATTTCCGGACTTTATCCGCATACTTTTTCTTAAAAACACGCACATGTGATTCATGCGGTTTTCCACGATAGGTCTTGGCTTTTCTTAGGCCATACTTTTTATTATTCTGATAGTAACCAGGGATTGGAATATAGCTACAGAAAGATAGGTCCTTTAGACTTCTCTGAACAGCTGCTCTCTTGCACTGTTCTGCCAAAAACTGATATGCAAAATTAATTCTTGGCAACACACCAACTGTGCTTCCGGGATATTTCTCAAAATATGCCTTCTCAATTTCTTTACCAATTAATGGTGGCATCTTCCGGAAGAATTTCTCAGAAAGTTCAGGCGAAATGTACATTCGGCCTGATTTAGCAGCAAGGTACTTGTAGTCATTCATGTAGCTAAACAAGTCCTTCATGTTGTCACATGACAATCTTTCAATGTCATTGTAAGCTTGATCCTGTTCTATCGTTGAACCTTGGTAAGGGTCTTCCAACGAGATCATTCTTCTGATTTGCGAGATGACATTTTGTGGGTCATCTGCAATATTTACTAGCTCTTCATATTCCTAAGGATACGCCATCCTCCATTGAATCCATGTCTTTTTGACAATATCTCCAAGTAGGTTTTCAATGTAGATAACCTTACTCTTATTGTCATCCCAACTTCTCTCGTTCACAAGATTTAGAGTAATAGATTCCCATCTTGAAATTGTATCACTGTATTGTCCAATATCGTCTGGTAATATTAGCATTACTCCTTGGTTTGCATGCGCTGAGGGTAATTCAAACCTATCATTGTGTTGTTTTGAAAATCCACCTTTCAAATTTCCAATTCTTGCTTTGATTTGTGGTACTTCAATATTCTCTCTCCTTGTGCCTGGTGGATACATTACAGGACCCATTGTAGGCTCTGTGGGTCTTCTAGACGATTTAGCTGTTGTCGTTGAAAGGACTGTTTCGATATTCTTCGTCAGTTTGCGAAGTGAGGGATACTCCATGACTGCGGCAAACACCGATTCCGAATTTTGATGAGTCGTGGCTATACCACTACCCCCACCATCTTTCGCGAATGGGTTTACCCAATCATTCTCTGTATCCTCATCTTCGCTGTAGTGATTCCAAATTGGACCACCTTCTATCACAGAAGTAGATTCCCTTGGTAATGATACCAGCGTCATGAGTACACTTAAATTCTCATCATCCGACTGGCTTTGTTCATCCCAATCATCACATGTCATCATGAGAGCTAATTCCTCCCATATTATTTCTTCATCGTTCTGTCCTATTGTTTCCTCTTCTGGTGATGCAGTTGCTGAGTAACCATCAAATCTTACTGCTAAGGACCCATCAGTTCTGGTCCTTATCCTTGCTATCTGAGGATTATATACGGCTGGTGCTGTTGCTGGCCGTATTATCCATTGTCTACCTCTTAATTCCTCAGTTGACCTCATCTGGCCTGGAATTGCTCGAATCCCTCTGCTTGCCAGGTGTTCTGCCACTCTTTCCACATTGTATCTGAAATTTGTGTGGCTGGTGTTTGATAGCCTTCCTATCAACAATCTTGAGAGCAGTAAATTACTCTCTCCACTTTGCCAACCATCGTAGCCATGCGTTTGTACGACGACTTGGATGTGGTTGTTGAAATCATGAACACTTAAGGTCATGTCCGGTGCTGTATACGCCAGTTGCGTACCACCAGTCAGGTCTATCTCCATGGAACTGATTATGGCCCGATCATCAGACCATCTTGTGTCTCTTAAAACCACTAGGGCGTTTACCCCAGCGTTTCTCCTATGGAGTGCATAAAATCTTATCATCAGAAGACCAATATGCAGATGCTGCAACCCTTCTTGTACCAACTGGTTGTAGCTTTGTTGTGAGATAAATGGTAGCTCCACCTGAGCTCCATCTGTAACTAGTATTCTTTCATCTGAGTAGTGTTGGTATACTCGATGATTTCGTTCAGACCATCCAGCTTGGTATAAGGTCTCAGCTGGAACTTGTTGAGCCCTTCTGTACTGTGAATGGTTGAGCTCAGCGTCCGGATTTAGTTGGGACTCCAGACTTCTTCTGTAACGCCTTCTTCCTGGCATTCTCCTTTGTGCTTCATGTGCTAATCGGCTTCTTAGCCTATAGCCTCTTATCTGATCTTCGACTGTGGGGTTTTGGTTGTTTTCTTGGCCGGATATACTTGGCCTGCCCACTATTTCTGTTTCTTGTTTGACTCATTTTTTGCTCTTGACAGAGTCAAATATTTCTTTTGGATTTTTGAAAACAAAGAACTGTCCTGTTGTTTTCTTGATTTTTCTCACACTAGTCTCACCAAGGCTAAGTTTCTGCAAGCCCTTTTGTAAATCGTCTATGGATTGTGCGAGGTTCTCTGTCTCTGGAACTCTGGTTTTCGCGGCCCCTAGCCTTCTGATTGCGGTTTTGCAATCTTCCAGATCTTCTTTGATTTTGACCAGCAGTTGGATTATTGTGTTGTTCTTCTTGATCAATGTTGCAGTGTCTCCTTTCGCAAACTCGGCTGTTTTCAGGAAGCCGTTTGCGGGTTCTTCGATAGTCTCGGTTGCATTTAGAGCTTCTTGATAGATTGAACTCCTAGCGGTATTACGCCAGTCGTTCATAAGAAATTTCTAACTCGGCTGAGATTCAGCTCCGGTATCTCGTAAAAATATTTAAAAATTTCTTGAGAGTTTGCTCTAATGTTTAACTTAATGATCTCTTTAAGAAATCTGGTTAAGATGGTATACTGACTTTCAGTTTTCAAGCTTTCTAGGTCCACAGTTCAGGATTGATCATATATTAAAAGTACGAATATTAAAGCAAGGGATTCACATCTAAGGTTGAGAGTATGTGAAGCCAAACTCCTTTTGGCTTCTTGAAGCATAATAGCTCACCTCTCTATATATATATATATATATATATAGATAGATAGATTATCGTAGAACGCGTTCTACCATCCCATTTCTACGTCGACTGTTTTAACCCTTCATTCTGCTTCAAAAATCGTGCAGCGCGATCTGACTGGTCAGCAAAAAAATTAAGTGTGTTCCTCCTCCTATGCTATTTCTATTGAATCAGAGAACATGCCATTTCTCCTCTTGTTCTCTCTCTCTATCTCTCCGGTTCCGAATTTGGATTTAGAAAGAGAATTAGCGATTTGGAGGGAGGAATAACGATTCCTTCTCTCTAGAGCTGTCCTTCGCTCTCTGGACTAAAATCGAAATCCTGGCTACTATCCTCTCCGCTGAATCTCGACACTATCTCCGTTGAAGTCCTCTCACGCTTTCTCTTTGCTGAAGCATCTTTGTAGGTTTAAAAGCCGAACAAGGATGATAGTTGCAAACTGATTTGAAGGATTTTGGGGTCTAAGTTGGTCAGGTATTTGCTTCGTGGGATTTCACCTCTTCCAAGTTCATATACTTCTGTTTTAATTTTGGTTCTTGCTATTGTGCATACTGGTTGATTGAGGTAAAGGTATGAGCTTTCGATTCTGGCTATTTTGTATAGGGTCTTTTTTATTTTCTGATTTGTAGATTTCACCAGAACTTCATGCTGGTTCATAAACTTGCTGGTCGCTCACAGTGTTAATCAATTTTGTATGTGATTACTGGTTCTGAAAAAAGGGTTATACTTTGCAATCCAGATTGCAGTTTAATCAATTTTGCATACACATAATGCTAATTCAGATTTTTTTTATTTATGCCGAAAGGATGGTTCTCATTGCTGGAGTTCAAATGCAAATTATAATCAAAACTTGACTTCTTTTCTTTAGGTGTATCAATAAGAGCTGAGGTGGTGGAGCTCATAGGAATTTACACTTTTGACCCCGAGATTGTTGCAAGTAACAATAAAGAGGATATTAAATGATGACATGCCAGTTTGTTTGTATATCTTTGTGCAAATTGAATAAAAGTTATATCTAATCTATACATGCCAGCAGTTCAGCTATCTTGCAGCTGTACTTGAATACAAGGATCATAACTTCATGTTAATGTTATAACAAGTGTAATAAATCATTTGTATGGCTATAATTGTAGTTAATAAAGATCTGAAATGTAACATTTTTTTCTTGTAAAACATTTTTTATTTTGCTGATTGCAAATAAAAACAACAAATTGTCATATTTTTCATGGATAAATCAAATTATGTGCTTGGAGAAAATAGTTTGTCAATGTCAGGTTTAAGAACCAGTAAAAAAATGCTCTCATTCATCAAAGAATCATGGTTGCTGGTAAAGAAAAAAGGCAGAGAACAGATTCAGAAAATGTATTGTTCTATTGAATCAGAGAAGAGATTACATTCCTGTATTAGAAATTTCCTGACATTTAAAATCTGACATTTGTTGAAATTTCATTAGCCTTATTAGTCATATTAGAAAATTTTCCTAACACAGATCACATAGTTGCATAATTTCATTAAAATAAAGCATCAGTTCGCACTTCAGAACATCAAAATAAAACATCAGTTCCCAATTGAAATGCATCATAGCAAATTCTTCTGAAAGGAAGGCATTGGCAGACAGTAAAAAGTTCACTATCTTCAAAATCCACTACAAATTATAATCTAATTTTTCTGGACAATATATTACTAGCCTATAATTACGCCAGAGCATAAAAAGATCAAGACTCGACTATAGATTTCTCAGCCTCAATATAGTTTCAGCTTCTTGTAGCTGGCGCAACCATGGTTGCATGTCATCACCAATATTTATATTATTCTCTCCACTTTTCAATACCTATAAGAAAGAAAAAAAGAAAGCAAAGAAAAAGGTAGCAAATTCCTTCAATAATGAAATATCCAATAAATTTTCTAGCATCAAAGAAAAGTAATAAATCAAATTAGAAAATGAAATTTGATGTTAGCTCAAAAAAACACATGCCAAATAGATCATGCTTGGTACACGTTTGTACTAACCAGTACTAACACAAACTAGCTTACATAGTAAACATGCCAATATAATTATTTTATATTAAAGAACTGATATATCAATAAGTATTTTTCTATAGAATTGATTAGTAATGAAAGATAGATTTTCACCAAAAAGTACACTTTGATTTCAGTACATTTAAATATGCAAACTTGTATCAGATACATAAGCATATTTCTATGAACACCAACATTTTCCATCAGCATCAGATTTTTTTTGCTGGTCTGATTCATCCCAATCTCAATCTCAAAACAAGTGGGTGCTCTGATGAATTGTTCATGGAAAATCTGACTTCACAATTACCTTTCTTTTCACCTTGTTAGCCATCAGATGTGCCTCATAGAGCACTTCTCTCCTGACATATCTAACTCTAATTTGTTGCATGATAACTCCTTAACCAATCCCTTCTATTCACAATAACTCAACTACAACGCAATATTCCCCAAATCTCCATCCCAACAAGAAACCAAGAAGTAAAACTATAGCAAATCAAACATTAATTCAAACAACTAACAACAAGAAGTGAGCTTCTAGGGTTTACGATTTATTCAAGTGTAGAACAACTAGAGATCGTTACCATGTCAAAGGGGTGGGCTGATAGAAGGGAGACATACGAAGTACATCCCTGGAGAGAGGGAGTGATGGATGCAAGATAGTCGAAAGGAGAGACGACATAGTGGCAAGGTGTGCGACATCGGAGGGACTCATCGTGAGCGATCTCTCCTCTTCCCTTTGTTGCGAAGAAAAAAATAGAAGAATGGAACTGAAGATGTGTAGTCCGAAGAGAAAGGGAGAAAAAGGGTATCTGATTTCTTTCGCTCATCAGCGAGTTAGATCTGCGGGAATCGAACGGTTTAGACAGTCGACGCAAAAATAGATTGGTAGAACGTGTTTCACTGTAATCCATCTCTCTCTCTCTCTCTCTCTCTCTCTCTATATATATATATATATATATATATATAGAATTTGGCTGGAGTGCTACACATAGTTAATGACTAAAAGTGCTACGGTACATCCAGCCATCAAATTTGCTTAAAATTCGTGTTTTTGGATGAAGCGCTAGCGCTGGGTAGTAGACGGAAACGGACGGATTTGCTCTTTCTTCTGTCTCTCTCCCCGATCTGTCTCTCCGACGCTCCAACGCTCGTCTCGTTGCAAACCAACCAAAAATTTAATCTCTCTCCGTGCTCTGCTAGGCTCTTCTCAAGACGCTCTCTCTCTCTCCTGTTCGAGCAAGAATCGCCAAGGTAATCTCTCTGTTCCTGTCCTTGTTTAAATTTATTAAAATTCCGTGGTAAATTCCTCTCCATATATGATAGAGCAATAATTGCTTGTATAAAGTTTGGTAGTTAATCTCTCCTTCTAGAATTAGATGGTCAAATTATGACAAATTTTATTTAAATTCCTCTATGTTTTAATTAGTTCCCATAGAAACCCTAGGTCAGGTGTGAGTCGTGTGACGATATGCCAGTAAATTCTTTTGCATTTTCCTTCTACAAAATTGCTTAAATCAGAATGACCTGTGATTTTGCCAAAATTAAGACATTTAACTAGAAGATATAGACTACCTCAGATATGAGAAAAGAAAGAGGCAAACTAACATTTTGCACTTATCAATTGTTACTGATTTTATTTCAACAGAGTCAAAAGTTAGCATGCCATAGCTAGTAGAATCAACATCCTACAATAATTGAGATGAAAGTTTCTTATTATTTTGTCAATAGTCCATAAGATTTTAAATAATAAATATATCATTCACAATTACCACAGACAAAGTAGATATCAAGAGGCGTGTCAATAAAGAAAATAATTGTCGCTTCTTTTATCCTTAAGAGTAGATTTAAGACTATAAAACTTTGTGTTTAATTTTATTTTAAGTATGATATTTTGATAATGATCCAATTTGTTGTGCTAGTTGAAATGTTCTTGCTCCATCTGAAACCTGTTGCTTTGCTCCTCTCCACCACATCAAGTAAAGGTATCTCCTCCTTTTCTGTTTGTGGTTGTTTATTTTGTTTTAAGTTTTTTTTCAGTTTCTTTCGATTTGAGATGCTACATTTTGGATAAGAAACTTTTTTTACTCAAAACTGGAGTTAATTTTTAGCAGAAACCTTATTTTTGAAGTATCTTTGCTTTCTTTGTTGTCTTTGTGTGAGAACATGAGTAGTTCCTAGCCTTAACCTTTTATTGAAACTTTTTTATTTGAACTTTCATGCTCAACCCAACAGAATTGCACAATAGCAAACCATTATACAATGGCAATAAATTAATTAATTGAAATAGGTTATGCCCTTTTATGGATGTCCCACTTTTTGTTGTTAAACTTCAGGCTTCCAATCGAGGTTTATCGAGCTATGATCTTATTGGGCCATCGGTATAATGGCCTATCACTTGTGAATTTCGACTTTTGCTGAAGAGCTTTGATGTTGAACATCCTTATTATTGCAAAAGATGCCAAAATCCATGTATGATCATCTCAATCTCCAACTTTGTTGGTATGAAGTAAACACCGAAGGAATTAATTTATAAGAAAATATTGTTTAGTTTAATTTCAATTGTTTGGTTGTTGGCTGTAGCAATAGGTGTACTGTGTACATTATGTTATTGTAGTCAAGATATAATTGCAGGCGAGATTAAGATTTATGTTCATATTTTTGTATTTTTCGTTTGTAGACAAGATTTTTAATTGTTGTGCTATAGTTAATTATGTAGGAAGTAATAATGAAATTGCATTTTGATAAAGTGAGACACCTAGAAGCTTCATACTCTAAACTAATTGAATCTGTAGTGCTACAAAATACCTGAATCTCATCTAAGAAAAAGCAAGAATGGAAACAGAGAATCAGAGAGAACGACACCTCCTTGGAGAGAGAAATGCGGATAAACAAGAGAAACGACACCTCCTTTGGAAAAGAGAGCGATTAAATTTTTGGTTGGTTTGCATCAGGGCGAGCATCGAAGAGACAAAGATCGGGGTAGAGAGAAGGAAGAGAAAGAGCGAATCCCTCCGTTTCCGTCTACTACCCAGCGCTAGCACTTCATTCAAAAACACGAATTTTAAGCAAATTTGATGGATGGATGTGCCGTAGCACTTTTAGTTGTTAACTATGTGTAGCACTCCAGTCAAATTATATATATATATATATATATATATATATATACAGAGGAGAAATCTGTTTCAACCGCTCGCAACCGCTACATGGTAGTAAATATAAATGATCGATCTGGACCGTTGAAAATATTCTTCATATTAATATAGATTTGGAAACTAAATTTTCCATTTTTTTAATTTTTTTACTATTTTATCGAATGGATTGAAAATTTATTTATCTAACGATTTATAAACATTCAATTTTAAACTATTCCGATAAAATCATAAAATAGTAAAAAAATTCCAAAAAATATAAAATTTGGTCTCTAAATCTACATTAGTATGAAAAATGTTTTTAACGGTCCGGATCGACCATTTAAACTTGGTATGATGGAGCGGTTGCGAGCGACTATGCATAGTACGAAAGATGTTGTACTATGCATACTATTTTAGTCTTGTTTATATATATATATATATAAGGGCAGACGCTTGCTTTTGTGTATGTGACTATATTCTCCTAGTAATGCAAATGCCTAAGGTTTAAACCTCAAAAAAGAAAACAAAAAACATCCAAAAAAATGTCAAATATATAATAACTTTCATGGGAGGTACTAACAATGGGGAAAGTGCCGCCGTTGCCGCTTTATAAGCTTTTTATTTTGTTTTTTTTTCAATTAACCTCATTTTTCTCAGATTTAACAAAAGCTGTCATCGTTTAGAATTGGATTTGTTTTCCTCGTTATTATAATAATCTTTTTCCTGTGATTAGCATATTTGTCTGAGCCCACCAATTGTGAAAACAGGTAGCTGCAACCTGCCCAGGAAACAAAACCAGCGAACACCCACATCCCCACGCACATATACTTTTCAATTGTAAATAATTAACAAATGTTCCAATAATTGACAAGATACTCTGTACCTATTTTATGGTCGCATTTCAGACAGTTAATAATGGGAGATCTTTTAAATTTGTGGTGATCATGTGGATTGCTTGCACGCGTACATTCATTTTCCGAAGTGAATCAGAATTTTCTCTTAAATAATGCCTACACTGAGCTTGGGATTCTCCAAAACTTGGGAAGAGTAGTCCAATGCATAAGAGGTACGATCGCGACTAATTCAATAACACCACAAATGTTCTCTAGTGCAAACATTGTGTTCCACGTAGTGTTATTCAAACGGGACGGGTCGGGTATTCGTAGATCCGATCCGAGCGGATTCACGGGTACAACAGGTTCACGAGTATCACAGGTCGGGTAACTACGGAATCGAACTCGAAAGGGTTAATCCAACCCGTGATAAATCCGGGCGGGTCGGATAAGAGTCCGGCGGGTTTTTTTTTTAATTGAAGAATTTAGAGAAAATGATACAACTTCAAAAAAATTCCAAAAAATCCGAAAAAATATATAAATAATATGAAATAATTGTATGAACTATTTTGATAAAATATTTTGTAATTATGTCGTTTTTATTTATAATTATCTTTAAAATCAAATAAAATTCAAATAATGTTGAAAAAAATCTTTTAATTCCCAAAATATTCGAAAAAATTAAAAAATTCGAATAAATGTAAAAAAATTATAGAATTCAAGAATACTCCAATAATTCAAAATTTTTATTTTTATTTATAATTGACATTAAAATTTAAGAATACTCAAATAATTTCCAAAAAAACTATAAACTCCCAAAAAACAAAAAAAAATTACAATCAAATGTAAAAAATGCCAAAAAATTATGAAATATTTTTTTGAAATTTTTGAATGTTTGAAATTTTTTAAAAGTTACCCTCCTCATTTATTCCGGGCTTGGGACCGGCTCATGGACGGAGCTACACTAATTTTGGTGGGTCCATGGACCCAGCTGAATAAAAAGATTTATTCTTATAGGATCAATTTGTAAATAGAAAAATTACAAGGACCCATCTGGAGCAATTCGCATTCTGCTAGCAATTCCCTTCCCCTCGCTAGCAATCCGAACTTTCGGTCAAAATATTAGAGTGGATTAGGCCTAAATTCTTATGAGATATTTTGATCTAATGCATTAAACTGGTTTAAATATAACATGTACTTCTATTACAATTTCATTATTAAACTTCACGTGTTGGGGGTTGGGCCCCAATTTCCTTCATTTCTCGACGTGGCTCCCCTTAGCTGGTTTTTATGTGGCCAGCTCCTATTTCCTTCATGTAATGAATATTTAATGTAACGAGTTACTCTCATTCAAACTTTAAATAACATTCTATCTAAAATTTAAATTGCTAGATTTGATAAAAATCGTTTGAAATCTTCAGTAAAGTTATTAAATGTTTCTTTTTTAATTTTATTAACATATATTTTCATCATTTAGTTTTCTAATTAAAATTTCAAAATAATGTCTTTGCACATAAAATATAAAATACAAATTATGTTTTAAATAATTTATTTTATTTATTAACAACTCACATTTAAATTGTATATTTTTATATTTTATGTTATGAAATTTGCAGTTTGTGGAATTATTTTTATTATATTAGACGTTATAACATACATATATTTTAAAAAAAATTATGGACCCATCTAACACGAATTCCTGGCTACGCCCCTGGACCGGCTACGTGTAGTCACATAGGCGGAGTTCTAACTTGTTTTTGTTAGTATCCTTTCAAAAAATGTGATAAAAATAAAATGCTTCAAAATAAAAAAATATAAAAACATACTATAAAACACACATGAATTCATTGCTCAAAAGCACAAATCATCATCTACTGCGTACAGTGAAGTGTCATAATTAATCATCGCCAGTGCTAGGACTTCTTGGCATAGTACTACTTTCTTGAGTGATAGGAGATGTGAGTCCATGAGGACTGGAATCGTGTTGATTACGCTCTTCGGCATCAATCCAATCTTTCAAACACACAAGTTGCTCGAAACGTTTTTCACCCAACTTGGTGCGTTTGTCGGTCAAAATTCTACCTGCTGAATTGAAACATGATTCAGCAAGTACGGTTGACACAGGCATTGCATAAACATCACACGCCATCACTGCGAACACTGGATATGCACCGTAATGTCGCTTCCACCAGTCCAGGATGTCGATGTCGTCGTCTTCAAGGCTTCCCAAATAGTAACTCAACAATTAATTGGTGTTGAGCATTTGAGGTTCATCATCTCGTAGCTCGCTAAGCAAGCCCGAAGCACTATTGCTTCTGTTTGAAATAAAAAAAATAATTCTAATTAATAAGTAATTAAGTATAATGAGAGTTCAAAAATTATTAAATAATTAAATATATTGCATTCTACCTTCATGTGCGAGTTGTCGAAGTAGTCATACTTGAGATATGTCGAGCATTGTAAATGTTGAACATAGAGTCGAATAAAGCATTTACTTCGGCTTCCGCTATATCATATGATAAGTTCAGATTCTTCTTGTACCTCTGAAGCAATCTTATAGTGTACTTCTTTTTGAAGGCCGGATGAAGACAATTCGTGATAATGGTGTTAGGAGGTACTTTCTCCCAGTATTTGAGAAACTTCTCTTTCATTACATCGACGATAGGAGTTAAATTAGGGTCAAGCTCCTCTACATATTCAAGTTGACAATAGACCTTAGACAATTGAAAAAAAGTTACAAGAGAATGAAGAGATTGATGCAAAAAAAAATGATGATTGTTTACAAAATAGATATAGGTTGAGATGGTGAAGAGATTACGTACATTTGTGATGCAATACAGATGGTGAAGCAACTCTTGTGCCGATGGTCTTTACGAGCATGAAAGTTTGATGGTGGCATAGAAAAACCCGAAGAAAGTCCTTCAATTTCTCCAGCTGGTCTCATTCTCCCACGATGAGCATTAGTTGTATCCCGTATGTTGAGTTGCGCAACATTTCATTTATTGCATTCTTATACGGTAAACAACGAAGGAACATTCTATATGTGGAGTTCCAACAGGTATCAATATCCCACAGAACCATCAACTTACTCAAATCCAAACGTGAACATAATGCATGAAATTCTTGTTTTCTAATATTATTTGAATAAATGTGATGAATACAATCTTTGAATTTGAAAATTAACTCTTTTATACCTTCAGTTTTCATACCAACTTTAACGGTGAGATTTAGAATATGACATGCACATTTTTGATGAAATAATGTCCCATTCATTATGGGGTTTAATGCACGTATAAAATAATCAATAGATTTAACATTGTTGCTAGCATTGTCAAAAGAAATTGAAAAAATCTTGTTTTCTAAATCCCTTTTTAAATTAAATTAATGCAAAACATTAATTATGGCTTGGTAAATAACGTGTGCGTTGTGCGGATAATTCAAGTTACGAAAACATAGAACTCGTTTCTGCAAAAGCCAATTTTCATCAATATAATGTGCTGTAATACAAAAATATCCTAAACCATGCTTACCTGCACTCCAACAGTCAGGTGTGATAGATACATTATAGTTGACATAACCAAAAATGTCTAATAGTTCATTTTTCTTTTCTAAATATTGTTTCTTGATTTCTTCCACCATTTTGAAGTGGTAAAATTTCTTGTACAATACTTGGTCACAACCTTTTACCAATAATCTGGCAAAACTAGAACAACAATTAAACCATACTAATTGCAGGGGCGGATCTAGGATTTTCGTCGGGGGGGGCAAGATTTATAAATTTTTTTCAGGGGGGGGGGCAAAATTACACAGATTTTCAAATATACATGGTTATTTCGCAAAAAAAAATTGACAAATCGCACGAATACACTAGATTATTTTGCAAAAAAAATTTTCCAGGGGGGGGCGCTTGCCCCCCCTGGGTACACATGCATCCGCTCCTGACTAATTGGTCGTTCTTTATGGGCAATATATCTGGCAAATTAACTTAACATTTTTTTTCATCATATTTGGCCAAGGTCCTCATACCGTCTGGGTTAATATTGCTTTGCACCAACTATTGGTCAGGTAGTTCCTGTGGTCCTCACCTTTTTCAGCATGCTTGTCATCATGTTTTTTTAATGAACTTAACCCACTAGATTTTTTGTAAGTGAAATAACCTACACATCATTTTACCTTGCACCTCAAAGTCGAAACAGTTCCTCTTGCATCCTTTGTTGTTTCGTAGTAATGCCACCATTCTTCATTGTATTTAGGCGCGGTTGTTTTCCTCTTCTTCTTCTGTTGCTGGTCTACTTGTGCTTCTTGGATATCTGGTGATGGCTCTGACGATGGGGGGACAATTTCATCGACAAACGAGGTCATATGCCTTGTTGTCATGGGAGGTTCTAAGGTTTGAGTCATTGGTGTGAATGAAGGGAGTTGAGTCTGTGGAACGGTCTCTTGTGATACGTAGGGATGATTAGGATATAATGGAAAGTTTGCATGTCGTGGAGGTGGGTTCATGCTTGCATTTTGTTGATAATAATACTCTGGATGTGTTTGAGGGTTAGTGTTTGCATATTGTGCGATGGGCTCCTCGCCAAATAATTCAACACTCATCCTATGTGCGAGCTTGTCAGCGAAGTTAGGTGGAGATGCCATATCTGAAATAATAATAGAAAACAACAATCATGAATTCATGATGTTATTAAAAAAACTGAAGTAAAATAAAAGCGTAGGCGGAATTTGCAGCCATGTAATAAAAAAAAGAAAAAGCTCTAGTAATGACCAGTGCCAATATATAAATATAAAAAAAGCAAAAATGCAGGCGAAATTTCTAGCCATGTAATAAAAAAATAAAAAGCTCTGGTAATAACCAAGGCCAATATAAAAAATTAAAAATGTAGACAGAATTTCTTCCAGCCATGTAATAAAAAATAAAAAGCTCTAGTAATGACCAGTGTCAATATAAAAAATAAAAATGTAGGCGAAATTTCTTCCAGCCATGTAATAAAAAAAATAAAAAACTCTAGTAATGACCAGTGTCAATATAAAAAAAATAAAAATAAAAATGTTGGCGAAATTTCCAGCCATGTAATAAAAACAAATAAAAAGCTCTGGTAACTAATAACCAGTGCCAATATAAATATAAAAATGTAGGCGGAATTTCCTGCCATGTAATTTAAAAATAAAAAATGCACAAAAATTGAACCATAAAAATGTAAATTAAATCTACCTTTGAACAATGTCGAAGTTGCACGAAAGAATGACGAAATTTGGTTTCTTCTTGACATCAAACCGAATAAATGTAAATTAACTAAATATCTAAGAGTACTTAATTAAATCTAAATGTATTATAACTTAATAATTTAGAAATTTTAGACATTAAAATTTGGACAGAAATGAGAGTGATATAGATGAATATGATAGTTGACGTGTGAAGAAAGTGAGAGGGTAGGGTGTACTTATAAAGGGGGTGAAAATTTGAATTTTTAATTTAATTTTTCTGCACATTATTTTTTTTATTTTTTCAAATTTTATTTTAAATTTTTTTATTTTTTTAATTTGATGTGACAAAAGGTGACATAAAGTGACATGGATCCATCACGAGTTTGTCATGAGTCTAGTCACGGGTCCACGAATCTGGGGTAGGTCTGGGGTGGGTCCACGGGTCGGGCACGGGACGAGTATAGAAACGGGTCGGGCAGGGGTTCGGATTGGTCACGGGCCCGGGCGGGTCTCCAACATTTTGGCCTACCCGACCCGCCTTAGATCCATGGATCCGCATTCCACGGGTCGGGTCGGATATGTGCCTCGTGTCGGATCGGGCACGGGTCGGGGCGGGTCGGATCCACGGGCGGGTCAACCCGCGGGGGTTTTATCAATACACTAATTCCATGGTTTCAGAGTTTCTCACCGTTCTCCGCTACGGCAGTTATCAATATTATATAAAGTTTGCTAAGTGTCGACGCGTCCAATTTTCTGACATTCCGACACTCCATTTTACTATTCAACTTGCATTGTACGTGTGTCCACAAATTTGGATAGTTCATCTTAACGAGACCTAATCGTTTGTTAATTGTGTTAAGTTCCAATTTACTTTCAGATTTTAGTGTAAAGCAACGAACAATCTCAAATCTGGAACTTGTTTTTCTCTTTTATTTTCACTTAAATTAAATTTGCTCAAACCTGAAACTAAAATCGAATTGTCGTTGTGGATTCGACCCCTAAGTACTACAATAGACGATTGTATACTTGCAACCTCTATCTAGCAACTAGGATTAGTAAAACTCTTACATCAAGTTTTTGGCGCCGTTGCCGGGGACAACGGTGATTTTAGTTTCAGATTTTAGTATTTTTTATTTAAGTTTCAGTTTTTTACATTTTTAGCGTTCCTTTTCTCGTGTTTTATAGGTTGAAAACTGAAAAGAGAGTCCTCAACCCCAGACGATACGAACTTGAATGAGTGGTTCTCTCGACAAGAATCAACTCATCTCTTCTACGAGAGAAGGAAGAACAGCCCTCCAAAGGGGTCGATCTTACACTTGAGTTCACGTCGGTTAGAGATGTCTAACGACGATGCGGAAGACACACGCATAGCGAATCTTGAGAAGGAGCGAAATCAAATGGCCGTCGAGTTACAACGGTTGAGAGCAACCCCTCTTAATCGTGAAGCCAATGAAGCGAAAGACACAAACCGTTCCTTCAGGGAATTCACCGCTCCAAAGGCCGAAGAGATAAGACTAGGTTACACCGCTCCTATCATTAATGCGGAATAATACCAAATTCCTCCTGCATGGGTGAACATGGTGCAACGTAACATATTCCATGATTTACCACATGAGGACGTCATTAATTTCAGTATAAATCATTAATAACATTAATTTCACGTCAATACTTTATATATAGTTTGCTAAGTGTCGGCGTGTCCAATTTTCTGACACTCTGACACTTCATTTTGCCATTCAACTTGCATTGTACGTGTGTCCAAGTTATCAGACACGCGACACGTCATTAATTACAGTATAAACCATTAATAACATTAATTTCACGTCATTAATGTTCACACCTTCCTGTTCATTTCATAAATCATCTTGCTTTCAAAAGAACTTAAGAAACGATGGTACGCCGCGATGCAATTTCTAGTTGTAATCAACGAGAAAATATGTAGCAGTAAATATTGTTTTTTCAAAACTGCTTTTTTAAATTGCATTTACCAATCAATACATCTACTATATATCATTGTCCCGTGGTTTGGCACAATAGAATCTACAGTGACAAGTAATAGTGTTTGTACTGTTCAAGTGAACAATGAGTTCACTGGTAAAAAAATTTTGAATTTTTTTCAGATTTTTTTTAAAGGAAAAAAAATTGAATTTTTTTTCAGATTCTATTTTTACAGAAAATGCATAGATAGTGACGGAGCTATTTTTTATATAGGGAAGGCATTGATAGTGACCGAGCCACGTGTATTTTCTAGTATATATCAGTTTTCAATGAAATGCACTAGTATGGATAGGGGTGCAAGAAATATTCGTAGTTTGTGGCTCGCCCGTTTTCGATTCGCTAATAGCTCGTTATGATCTCGTTTGTTACTAGATCGAGTTGTTAACGATACGAGCTGGTCAGCTCATTAAGTTAACAAGCTGATCTTGAACTCTGTCGTCAAGCAACTAATAGTTGTACAGTCGATTAATCAAATTTTTTCGTACTAATACAATATTAACTAATTTATTTATTTGAAATAAGAGGTTAGAAAAGTCCGCCACTTCATTTTTATAAAAAGAAGTAAGAATGTTTATAGAACATGAAACTAAATACCATCTCATAGTCTCTATTCACCTCCTCTAATACCACACTGATACCATTATATGTGGTACCGATGGACCTACCTATCTTGTAATTAGACTTTCCTCATAACAATATACACCCTTACAAACAAAAATCAAGACCCGTGTCAGAGTATTTAACATCCACCATTGCAAAGAACTCGAATTGGATATCAGAACAAAAATGTTTCAAATCTGAAAACAAATGTCCAAAATCCAAAACAAATAGCCATAGCACTAATCATGGCACACAGATGGCTCCCTCCTGCTGCCATCCAATCAACAAATATAATTACTGGTGTTTCCAGCTCTCCAGTGCTGCCATGCTCTATCATGCATCTAACTAGCATCTCAGTCTTCAGAGACTCCATCATTGCTGTCATTTTTTCTTCAAATGCCCCTAACTTAGCACATGACTAAAAATGCAAGATGGGATTAATTTTAACAAAAAAAGGTTTGTAACTTGAAGCATGACACTCATTGAAGCAGCAGTTGTTCCATTCCGACCATATAATCCAAAACACAGCAGCACAAATTGTTAGGAAGACTTCTTTAATAGATTGATGCAAGTTCCACCAAATTAACCCCACATCCTCTAGGTTATTTTGTGTATCCTGAATATATAATGGTTTCAAAATCTATTTTCAAACATCTTTGATTTGTTTACACTGGATGAAAAGGTGTTCCACAGATTCCATAGAAGAACAAAAAACACAATTGTATGGACCTATCCAACCTCTAGCCTTTAGGTTCAATCTCACCAATATTTTCCTTCTACTTATGAGCTAGAGAAAATTTTGATTTTCACGGGAATTTTTAATTGCCAAATATAAATTGCAAAATTGTCAGTAATCCCTCTATTCATTAACCATAGATATACCTCTTTGAATCTAAGTTTTTAAGTTCTTTTTCCTGCCATAGAACAACATATGTCCTATCATCCAATGACATCGTCTCAAGTAGTTCATGTTCTATTTCAAACATATATTGAATATGTTATACTGGAGATCGATAGTTGTCTTCCAAGTTTTAATTGCAAAGAGTCATTATCAAAAGTCTTATCTAAAGTAATTTGTTTATTAATACATATAGTGAACATTGAAGGGTATTTGAGGTAGAATGTAACATCAAACCATTTATCACACCATATCTTTACTAGTTTTCCATTACCAACCTTCACCCCTCTATTTATTTCTATAATTGGTTCATAATTTTTTTATCAATTTCTAGAAAGGTGACCAAGTCTTTTGATTATGAGATTTTATATTTGATTTCAAGCTTAGACTTCCATCATCCTCTGCATGAAGGATCTTTCAGTCTCCATATTCATTTACACAAAAGGGATATATTCAAAGTTTTTATATTTCTTATACCAAGACCCCATGATCAGTAGGTCTACAAACATCCAACCAATAACAAAGGTGATATCTCTTTCTTTCATGAGAATTCCACATAAATGAACTTCTAATGGAATCTATTTTTCTCCTCACTGATGCAAGGACTAATTGATAGTTCACAATATATATAGGTAGTAAGGATAGTACACTATTGATAAGACTAACTCTCCCTCTCATAGAAAGCATAGCCTCCTTCCAGCTTTGTAATTTGGTTTGAAACTTTTCTATAATATAATTCCAATCAACTATTTTGGTTTTTTTTCCAATGAATAGGTATTCTCAAATATTTCATAGGCCAATCAACTACCCTACATCGAAAACCCTGGCTAATGCATTTGCTTTATCTTTAGCTATGTTGATTGTATACAAATCACTCTTGTTATAATTCACTTTATGACCAATTAGTGCTTCAAATCCTATAAAAATATATTTCACTATTTGTACCATTTGAAAATTAACATGACAAAATATAATGGTTTCATATGTATAGTGGAGATTAGTTATTTGCATATTGTCTTCTAAATGAGAGCCTAAACCTTTTATCAAGCTACTTTTAATAATTTAATCCATGAGCTATGTTATATTTAGGTATTTTTTGTAACAATTTCAAATATGCTCGTCAGGATTGTAAATAATTTATTTTGATCATTGCAAGCCATCAAGCTGTTGACATTCAAATTTATTTTCATCTCATCGAGTCTAGTTTGTGATGGGAAAAACGAGCAATTCAAAATTAATTCAGACGCAAACACATGATAAAAAATTACTAATTAAGACATAATTTGAAAATAAAATCAAATTAGAGATGCATATTCTTTCGATCACAAATAAGACTCGATGCGCTACACCGACAAAACGCTTGTCAAGTGAGATATCCGTCTTTTTCAAAAAAAAAAAAAACACTGACAATATACGGTCATTGGTGCTTGATATTTCACTTGACAACGAGAACTGTCTACTATTACTATTATCGCAATAACATAATTTAACGTACTAAATTGAACGGTTCATGAAACCGCTCTGTATGATCAGCAATTGAGCATCTATCAATACATATAAATTATATAAATTGTAGTACGACTAATAAATTAATAATCACCAGGAATATATTAATTTGTGCAATGTGTCAAAAAGGGTCCGCAAATCATGAATAGCCTTTACATGGTTCTTTAATTTGCTTGGATGCGATATTTTGCTGCCACATATATGTATGTACTCGATCGGGTTAATTAGGTGAAAAGAATTAATTAAAAAATCAACCATACATGTGGGTTGTTTGGTATATCAGTATACATGGGATAGATGATGACAAATACTAGTGATAGGTCATTTTGTTAAATAGCTCGATTATCAAAATTCATAAAGAAAGCTCAGATTATTCGCATGCTGAAGAAAGGATATCACACTATCCGAATCAGTTTACAGATATAAAAGATACCTCTCGAAATAGACTTCACCTTAACAAAAGTAGTATGTCCTGAAATAGCCACGTCTCCACTATGCCACGTTCCAATAACTACCCACGATCTGTACCAACACCCAACCGACAATACTAGAGTACATATACACCTCCTTACACCACGAAGGGGCATCAAGTCACAAGTACATTACGCTACACCGGAAATCTTATTACATACATTTCCTCAGAAAAAGAGACAGTTAAACATTCTGTTTAACTGTCCTCCACCCAAATCCGTCTAAAAGCACCTACTGGCTATCTCTCAGATAGGTCGTATCAGCGACCGTTGGGACAACACACCCAAACACTCGACGACTAGACTAAATTTCTTAATGGCACGTGAAGGATCACTAATTGAGACAAAAGTGGTCGGCAGAAGAAATAGGCAGAGGGACCGGGACGTGGAACTGTTGCAAAACATCTGCTATGAACCTCCGACCTCGGCAGGTTTCTGGAGAATGCAACCACAACAAACTATCATGGTTCAACCCGAGGAGACTCAGATAACCCTCGATGGGCCCCCTTTGGGAGAATAGATTCCTCAAACTCCCGGAGGGGCGCCGCCCTGAACACCTCTCCCTCATGTGCGAACTCCCCCGCCAATGCCACCACCAGGTATGACATTCTTATCCCTACCCCAGACAACACAAATTGTTAGGGGGTCGGTTCCTCAGGGGGGATTGCCACAACAGTACTCTTTCCTTCTCGAATCATACCAATGGCCCTAGTACCAACAAGTTTCCTTTTTGGGTATCCCTTCAGGTCTCCCCTGGAATTAACAGTTTGGGGGATACCCGTGGAGCGGATATTGTTCGAATGAAAATGATGATTCGGCACAATCCCAACCCACAAGGAGGTCCGGAACTAAAACCCACCATACATCACCTAAGATATCCCAGGGACATGTATTGGCCATGCAGAAAAGACTGTCCGATATGCAAGAGCGACTCGAGCAAATTGATAATGATAGGGGACGTCATCGGCCTTTGAATTTCGCTTCGGGTCCACTATCCGAGGAAATCTACACCTTTCCGATGAAGGACTTCAAGATACCTACTGACCTTGGCGTATTCATCGGGGACGAAAATGAAAGGAAGGACCTGAAAGCCTTTGTCTATAGTGTAAGGGAAATACTCCGAATATTGGAGGCAACAGATGAAGTTATTTGCCGGGTTTTTGTCACATGTCTGGCGGGAATAGCATTTGACTAGTACTCAAACCTACCCAACGATTCCATAAAGAGTTTCGAAGATTTCGCCTGGAAGTTCTTGGCCAAGTTTGCTAACATTAGGCCACCCGCACCGACATGCGATTCGCTATTTAGTATTCAACAAGGTCAGGGTGAATCAACTCGTAAGTTCGTAAGCAGAATTGTTACTGCCGCCCATAAGGTCAAAAACTATAATGAGGAAGTTGCTGTCACAGTTATCCAGAAAAGGGCTTGTAAGTACGGGAGGACTGGGATCTCTGCGCTTTGACGCCCATAAGAATAACTTCTCCACCCTCTAGGAGTTCATGGAATTTGCGAAAGGATATATCCGAGGACAAGAAGATGCGGCTAGATCCAAGCCTTATCAAAGACCCGATTCCCCCAGAAAAGACCTAAGGAAACTCGAGAATAGGTCACCTCGAAGAGAAATGCGCAAGGGATATAATCTGATTCCTACACCAAGAAAACTACTCGCCATCACAGCCAAAATGTTCGATCTTCCTCGCCCTCTCAAGCACTCGTTGTTTGAAGTAACAGAAGAAAACAAGTATTGTGACTTCCACAAACGATCCAGACATTCCATAGACGAATGCCTGCACCTCAGGGACATATTGGAAAAACTGGCGCGATAAGGGGAACTTCACGGTTACATTAACAAGCAATTCTTTAGAGAGCATGCACGTAACTATGAGGAGAATAAGAAACCCAAGAACCGGATACACCGGAAAAAGAACAACAGCCTGGGAGGAGATTACACGAGAGAATACTACCTGAGGGACGACTTCCCGAGGGAAAGAAGGCCAGCTATGCCAACGATCAACTTTATTTGTGGAGGGGTCTCTTCGACATATCCGATGACCCAAAAAAGGCTAGTCAAGGGACCTAAGCAAGGAATCACCTTCTCCGGAGAAGATTCCGAAGGAATCATGCAAACACATGACGATATTATCGTGTTAGAAATAAAGTTGGGTGGATACAAGGTTCGTCGGATCCTAGTTGACACGGGGAGTTCAGCAGATATCCTTTATTGGCACACGTTTCAAAAGATGGGAATTAACCCCGCCAAACTATGAAAGGTCAACACACCTTTATTCGGATTTATTGGAGACTCGATCCACCCGGAGGGGGTCATCACATTGCTCGTTAGGATGGAGGCGTTCCCAAGGGCTATATCCGCTAAGATCGAGTTTTTGATAGTGAATGTCCCTTCTGCTTACAGCGCTACTTGGAAGGAGGTCACTTAACATTTTTGGAGCTGTTGTTTCAATATCACAGGTAGCCAACAAATTTCCGACACCTTTCGAGATAGGTGTAGAATGGGGCGCCCATGATGAAGCTCGTGAGTGTTACCAAATAACGATGAAAAGACGAGTACACCAAGTCGACACACCGCCCTCTTAGCATCCACTTATTACCAATGACCGAGTTCTGAATGGTAGCCGAGGTATCTATAAACACCTGACGTAAAACCAAATGTCTGTAAGTGTTAGCCGAGGTATCTGTAAACACCCGACGTAAAACCAACTATGGCTATAAGTGGTAGCTAAGGTCTTTAAACACCCGGCGTAAAACCAACTGTTTTCCTTGTACTCCAAGTGTGTTAATAAAATGTTTTTAGGTATCCATATTATTGCAACTTTTATTTTGACTAACGTACTGGGCAAAAATAAAAACAAAGAAATCTCACGGGGTGGGACCCGAATGAAAAGAAAACCCACGGGATGAGATCCGAAAAATAGATAGACATTAGTATGAGGGGAGAACAACCTCACACTTTCGCAAGAACAAGAAACTCACGGGATAGGACCCGACTAA
The DNA here is from genome assembly GCA_964058865.1 of Eleocharis quinqueflora. NCBI lineage: Eukaryota > Viridiplantae > Streptophyta > Magnoliopsida > Poales > Cyperaceae > Eleocharis > Eleocharis quinqueflora. The sequence continues at coordinate 173,185 of CAXKVX010000037.1, read as the reverse complement.
ATAAACCTACAGGTAAGACCCGACTAAGTCAAATAAGTATATGGAAAGTTTTTCGTATACTAAATTCACGGGGTAGGACGGGAATTAATACACCTACGGGATGAGACCCGAACAAAAGCGAAGCAATATATTTGACAAGAATGAAGTTCACTATAAATGACAAGAATGAAGTTCAAAATATTATATATCTTTCATACAAGGTACTAGAGGGGCATTCCCCCAGACAACAAAGCGAGAAAGCGAGAACAATCCCTTAAGAACATAAGGGGTATACTCCCGACAATTGATACATTCAAAGATTTCTTTAAAATGGGGAGACGCCCCCGATCCTCTCTCTCACAAAAACAAAAAAAACAAAAAACAAACAATCCTAAAAAATCCTCCTCTAGTCTTCACTAGGATTTTTGCTTAAACCCACATAAGGTTAAGGATAGTGACTTTGAGCCTCATTTTGGATTATCGAGGATTTCTGATATTGAGAAACTAAATCAAGGGGTTTAAAAGTTTAATTTTAATGGCAGAGGAGTCAATTAATGAGCAGGTCGCATCCATACAATCTGGTATCCTGCATCTGCCAGCAGCCTCTTCCACCAATCCTCCCTATTATCTGCAAAGGAACTAGTATTAGACAAAAAAAATTAAGTACAAGTTTATTCCAAATAACTTGTGAGATATTAATACCTAATTGCTGGCTGATGAGTTGTCGGTCTCTCCTCTTTTGGATCCCCCAGCTGAGTCAGGTCGGGATCAGAGAGTAGGGGCCCGGGTAATTTGCCTTAACGTCTTCGAGACAGGAATTCTAGGAGGCCATCGAGAGAGAAGGAATGGGTGTCGCACCCCGGTAGGTTTGACAGCTCGGTGGGACAACTTCATGTCCACCGTGTTTCCCTGAGGATCGATGAACTTGTCGGCCTCCGATCCCAAGTGAAGCCATTTGAGTCGACGACTTCGCACTCCTCATCGATGGGGCGATGGACCCCCACCTCCTCAACAACAATGAGGAAGTACCGGGAGATGTCCCGAAAGACGTTGTAGCAGAAAAGTTGGATAGGGCCCTTCAGAGCGTAAAGAGCAGCGTGCCTGAACATAGTGCTCTTCAGAAACTCCTCGGCATAAGAGGATTTCAACTTGCTGATTTCCTCTTCCTTCTTCTTCTCCTGAGCCATAGAAGCCTCCAACTCTGATTCAACTTGATGCAGTTCAAGTTGAAGTCTCAACTTCTCCCGGAAAGAACCTTGTTAACCCCGTCAAGGTGTAGCTAGCGATCCTTATACTCGTCTCGTTGTATAACCACCTTGGCGGTGCGGGTTGCGACGTTCGCCAAGTCGAGAAAAGTTAGTTTGCCGGACGCATTGGCAAATTCGTCGTGTACCCTACTTAAAAAGCAACCAGTTTCTAATAAACACTGGTTGAGTTTCTTGATTACCGCCAACAGGTCCTCTTCTTGGGAGGTCATGTAGGGGAGACGCTTGGCATGGAACACTTATAGGCATAGTTTCCCAAACTGGTGCCTGACTGATCTATCTTCACAGCCTCCACCTTGCCCGGGATGTTTATGTAGACAAAGTCCGGATATTGCGAAGGGAAGCCCTCACGTCAGGGGAAGGCAGTGTTGAACTCCCTGCTCAACTGTTGTTCTTTAGGAGTTAGAGAGGCAAGGGGGAAGGTCCTGAACTACTTGGTCTGCTCGAGTGCTTGGATTTCTTTCGAGTTTTTTCGTCAAGGGCAGGATGACATTTCTTCTTTTCTGCCCGAGAAGATCCCGCAGCAGACGGTTCGAGCCTCCTATCAGCTCGGGAAACCACGAGAGCTTTGACCTCCCGCGGTTGTTCTGTGTCTGAGGCAGAAGGTACGTCTTCCACCTCGATCAAGGGTATTTCCTCCTCGTCATAAATAAGGTCCATTGGGCCTTGTTCTGCACAAGAAAAGAAAGAACGCGTAAGTATCAAACAGACAAAGTCCTTAATTACTGTAGCCCTAGAGTATTAGTAATACCTTCTAAAATTCGGTTCACTTGAGCGATGAGATTGGTGTCCTCTTGGCAGCTGGGAAAAACAATATCCCAATAGATAAGATGTCTTCGGCTGAAGCGGATCCCCTCAAGTCCGGGGACCAAATGAGGATTATAAAGGAAGAAGAACCCCTGCTTCCACCTATTGATCCTCCAGTTACCTATGGTGTTAAAGATTCTCGGGTGGTTTTGTCTTTGTTTTAAGCTTAACCACTCCTGATCCACCGGGATAACCATGTAGAAGTGGTTTAAGACCGACAAGGTAGGTCGGTTGGTTCCTAAAAGGGTTGTGTTAACTTGGAAGAATACTTCTAAGGATGTCAGATGGCACCAGGCACAACTAGTAAATTGCCCGGGTGCCACATCAAAACTTATTAGTAATTCTCTCTGGAATTATGTAAGGGGAATCCTAAACCTTCAATTCACTAAGGCAATATATAGACCTAACCCCTTGGCTATATCATAAGCCAAGTCAATAGGGTCAGGTTGTACGACTCGGGACAAGGTGTTGTGGCTTTCGAAGGAAAGACTCTCTTGTAATCGAAACCGAAAATTCTTCACCCATTTGTCAGAAATAGTACCGTTGTATGTTTCCTTGTTAGACGAGTACATCCTGGCCATTGGGAAATCCTCGTCCCGTGGGAAGATTCTTTTCCTGGTCCTTGATGGCCTCCCGGGTTCACGTTTGAGGACCTCTTCCAACTCTGTGTCCACCTCTTGCTCAGATGGTTCATCATGAGAGGTTTGCTCCACAAGAGGAACTTGTGTGGTAGAAGGTTCTCCTTGGTCATATGCAGAACAGTCCCACCCTTCATTGAAATCAATATTTTCCATTGGTTCCTTCCCGGGACGGCGAGATGGGTTGGTTGACGAACTCATTTTTGAATTAAGCCTTTGAGAGACAAAGAAAGAGTATAAAAGAATAACCAAGATATGGAAGCAATAAAGGATTGGAAACAAAATTAATCAACAGAGGGTTCCTCAAAACGAAAATAATTCGATACAATATAACTACGGGTCGCCATTAACATCATGGTAAATCAATTTTCAGTATTTTTCAGAAGCTTTTAACCAAGAAGATACAAGAAAGAAAAGGATTATTAAAGAAAACGAATAAAAGAAAAAAGGGAGATTACTAAAAGAAAAAAGAAGAGATGTTAATATTACCTTGGTAAGTGAAAAAGGAAGAGAAGAAATCAAGAACAGGAAGCTTCGGCTCTTTGGGAGGTAAGGGCTCAAAAAAGGAGAGAGAATAATGAAGTAAGAAGAGTTCTTTCGAAGAATCTTGGCGATTATTTATAGGCTCACTCGGATCACTAAAACGTCGCGAGCCTATGGCCAATTGCAACGCGACACCGGGTTCATACGGGCCAATAGGAAACAAGATGTGAAAAGTCGTAGAAAATCCGAAAAAGAAGTGTTCTCCTCAAAGTCGGAATGATGTGACGCTTCGTTTGCTGCTCAATATTTCGTCCTCAAAGTCAGAACGACACGACGCTTCATTTCCCACTCAGAATTTCGAATGATTATCACGATTAACGAGGGAAGCACGTCATTTCGTTGTTTGACAGTTGTCATATATCCTCCCGATAGGAAGACCAAGAGGTTTAAGGGAACCACCCCAAATTAACACATGACAACAAATAATGCTACGTGTAAGCCTTTAATATACCCGAAGGTGACATTACAGACTTGGGGGGCAGATAATTTAAGATATAATTAAATAACGCTGGGAAAAAAATCTCAGGAGGTGCCGCATGAACGAGTTGATTCAGAAATATCTTAACTTAGAAGATTTAAGCCTTTAATGCACCCGAAGGTGACATTACAGTCTTGGGGGGGGGCAGATGATAGACCATTTTGCTAAATAGCTCGATTATTACCAAAGCCCACAAAGGAAGTCCAGATTGTCCGGAGGCCCAAGAAAGGATATCACACTATCCGAATCAGTTTACAGATATAAAATGTACCTCCAGTAATAGAATTCATCTTAACAAAAGTAGCATGTCCCAAAATAGCTGCTTTAACCCAGAAATAGCTTTCGGATTGGACCATTCCTTACAATGACGATTGAAAAACGTCTCGACTATGCCACGTTCCAATCTACCCACGATTGGTACCAACATCCAACCGACAATACTATAATATATATACACCTTCTTATATCACGAAGGGTCATCAAGTCACAAGGACATTATATATGCTACACCAGAAATCTTATTACATACATTCCCTCAGAAAAAGAGACATTTAAACATTATGTTTAACTGTCCTCCATTCATATTCGTCTAAAACCACCTACAGGTAGTGTTTTAATGACAGGGCGCGTCGGGTACCCGTGGATCCACGGGTATGCACGGGTCCGAACCCAAAACTCTCAATTCGACCCGTGATAAACCCGAGCGGGTCGGGTTCGGATCCATCCATTTTTCGAATTTTTTTTAATTTTTTTCGAATTTTTGAATTTAAAACTGCACATTATTTATATATATATATATATATATATATTCGAATTTTTCTGAATTTTTTGAATTTTTTTGAATTTTTTTGTATTTTTTTTTATTTTTGCACGATTCCACGGGTCGGATCCATGGGTCTACGGTCGGGCACAGACGGATCTGGACACGAGCACAAGTCAGACACGGCAGATCCACGGGCGAGTAAACCCACCCGAATTTTTTTGACACTCTACCTACAGACTATCACCCAAATAGGCCGTATCAACTATATTTCACATATATTGTGGGAATAGCATGCCTTGATTAATTTCTTGACGATTTTATTTTTTTGAAGGAGGATTTCTTGACGATTTTAAAGAGTGATGCACCGAACGCGCGTTAATAGTCAAAAAAGAAAAGACTAGCTTTTCGTATATCATATCTCTAATATGATATGCGCCATGCATATGTTCATATGCATTTGTGCAACTTAACTAATTTTTTTATATAAGAAAAAGTTATTTCTGACTGGGCATCTTCCTGTCAGTTTGTACGGTTCACATTCAATCAATCATCCATCAAAGACCAGAACACAATATGTTTGTGTCCGTGCTAAGCTACCTCTAGAGTCGCTTGATAATTGGCCAAACTGCATGCATTCTTTAACAAATATATTAACTCCTACTGTTGTGGCTTTGACGAAAGAAACACCTCAGTCACTCATCAGTCCAAAAGGGTATACATATATATCCCTATATTCAGTCGGTATATATAATTGGTTATATGCATACATAAGCAACTTTGTGGTTGGAATTACGCGCATGGATTTTACATTTTGACAAAGGTTACAAAGTACAGATTCCTAATTCAACGATCAATGACATAGGTTACATAGCTATACCTAACATGGCATGCACGTTCTAATGTAAAAACAAAAGAGCTTTTTTTTTTTATTGAAAACCCGTAGGTATAAAAAACAAAAGAGCTACTAGACACACTCCAGAGGGTGACACATGCATCTTTGTGTGGTAAATAGTGGTTAACATTTCTGACAAGATCAGAGATTCCATGCAGTATGATTATGCACCGACACCGGCCATGCATGAAGTTGATCATTCTCATCTACGAGCATTGGTCGTTTCTACATCTTAAAAAATTGCATTAGCTGTCTTTTATTTCTTTCCTTTATCTGACAGAAAGCTTTTAATTATAATATTTTTTTTCAATTTTTACTTGTAAAGGTCCCTATTGCTCAGCCCAGCATGTGCACACACCGGACACGTCGCAGCTTGCTCATGCCTTGTACTGGCACGAGTACAAAACATAGTATCTCATGATAACTTAAAAATTGGAAAAAAGAAAACAGTTACAGACGGGAACAGAGTGTTTTACAAAAAAACCAGTGACTTAGAAGTGCCATACTGCCATACTGTCAGTACTCAAAACAGTAGTGTTCCTTTTGTGCAAAAGAAACCCTAGTGTCTTTCAGTGGGGAGCTAATAAGCTATGGTCGCCATTGTAGGACATAAAGACGATCTGTCCCGTCTACACGTCTCTTTAAACTTATAAGACTACACTAACTTGACCGGTATCGCAACAGGACTGATTGAGAGCGTCGCCAATAAGACTCAAGTCTTTGATGTGGTTGCTTGTTTGTTGTGTGGTTACTGTGCTCTTTAGTAAACGATCAGAAACAGAGAGAATCAGAGGTGCGTCTCCTGTCCTGTCTAATAAATGAGTTTGGTTATTATACTATACAACTGAGAGAAGTCTAACCATTTTTTGTGTACAACTCCGTATAAGCGTTCTTTGCAAAAAGAAGTATTTGCTAATCATTGCATCTTATTTGTTGATCAGTGTACTGTATATAATATTAGTATCCAACTAACATTCTTCAATGGTTTCTCTCACTTTCGTTTTTCTATAACTTTCTAAAAAAATCAAACAGTCACTCTTTGTAAAAGTGAAAATTCAAGTAGTCAAATGCAAATAAAAATAAAAAGTTGAACTACGCACATTCTTATAAAAGTTTTCGTCTTACACACTATCATAAATATTTTACATAAAAAGCATGAGGTGCAGAGCAAATAAAATAAGTATTCATATTTGTCACACCTCATAAATTATAACTTGATTATCGGTGTAAATTCCGCCACATGTACTTGATTACAAGTACACGAAAGACTTAATTTAATACTAAAAATTAATATAAAGTTAACTAATTATACTTAATTAAAAACAACACACACATTGAACACAATACATTAACATCCAACAAGTCGTATATATTAATATTTACCAGCGTTTGTACACAAAATTTACAGCAGAAGCCAAAATAAATAAAATACATACAAAAGAGGACGATCCCACCAAAGAACGTGGGCCCGATCCTCGCTATTCTACTACACACTACTCCTAAACAAAGAAAAATAAAAGAAATAAAGGAAATGATCAGTAAAACGAAAGATGCCGGAAACTCCATCCTAGCGCTCTCCTCTAGACATCAAAATGAACTCCTTACCTTGACCCCACAACCACCGTGGAACGTGAGTAATTTATAAAAAATACTCAGTGTTGATTTAAGTCCAGCCTTTAGGTTTATATTCAATTCAAGGATGGGCCAATCACACTTGTTGAGTTAAAATTTTATCTAAGCTAATTATCTATAAATGACAATTAATTAACCATTTGTACAATTTAGTTAAACTAACGAAATGGACGATACGAAAGAAACCCAAAAAGGGAAAGAGATGAAATATTAGGTACATATTTGTAATACTAATACAGAATATCAACAATACTTACAGACAAATGAATTAAATCAAGATAAAAAAAACTCAAGTGTAGGACATCAGAATTCGCCCCTTAGACGGGTCTCATATTCAAACCGCCAATCTAAGGGCAGTGTTAAGCGAGTTTCGTATTCAAGCCGCAAAGATAACAAAATTCTGAGTTCTAGAGCAGAACGCCCTGGTAAAACTGAAGGATGTGTGTTTTGAAAATTACTTTTCTTAATGAATTTATGTATTGTTCAAGATTTAAAATGTTATCATACATTTTTTGTTCCTTGAGATTAACATGTTATATCTTTAGAAGTGTTCAAGAAGATGCGCTTGATCTTGAACCATAGAACTCTTCAGATGAAAAACATGTAATCTTAAATATGTTCACAATCAAGATAATTAAGGAGGAGCATTAATTATCGTATAAGATTGTCATGTCAATTAAAGTACATTGCAGTTCTATAAATGTTGATAAGTGATTATCATTTAATGACATGAATATATAAAATGTTTATTATATATTGAACATGACCTAATTAGATGGAGCATTATATGGATTGTGTTTGTGTCATTAATGTTTTCATAGTGTTTTTGAATCTTAGATATGAGATGTATAGATTTTTCACATGAGAAGTTTATAATGTGATTATTACACTACAAGAAAATAGGTCTTTGGTGGCGACATATTGGTGGCAACATTCATTTCGTCTTCTATTATTGTCGAATAGTGGCTAAACTAAAAATCGTCACTAATATTATTATTATAATGGCGACTCAAAAAAAATCGCCACCTATTATGTTTTTTATCACGACGACTCAAAAAGTCATCACAATAACCAAATTATTGGTAGCAATCTCGAGAAGTCGTCACCATTAATTGAAATTAACGGTGACACTTACATAATGTCGTCACTATTTTGAATTAATCATGGCAATCATAAAGCATTGCCTCTAATAGTATATTTATGGAGACTATAGCTCATTTCGCCACCATTTAATACATAATTGGTGACGAAGTTTAAGTTGCCTCGATAAATGTCTGAAAGTATGACGACTTCAATTGTCTTTATATAATATCTATAATGACGATGTAAATCATGCCACCTTTTAGTTTATTATTGGTGGCAAAACTGGAATCGCCACACTGTAATATATAATCATGACGATCTTTTTTGTCTACATATAATTAGTAACTGTGGCTCACTAAAAGTTGCCACCTATTTGACTTTTTCATGACGAGTCAAATTGTTGCCACTATAAACTGATTATCGGAGATGATCTTGAAAACTTGCCACCATCAAGTAAAATAAAGAGTGTCAATCGTGAGATGTTGTCGCTATTTTTATTTTAATTACAATCATAACCATCAATACAATGTACCTCATATTATTCTTAATCAAGTAATAGAGACAAAATTAGAGTTGCGTTTGTACTTTTATGACAATAGCAATTACAATGAAGCATGACGCAAGACACATTATTCAAGCTGCATGACGTATGACGCGTGCATGTCGCATGATGCATGACACAAGACACATTTTTCAAACTGCATGATGCATGATGGATGAAGCAAGACACAGGACACACGATGCACAAAGCAAGCCGCATTTCGCAAGACGCCCGCTGCAAGACGCATGAAGCATGATGCATGACGTAAGACGCACGACGCAAGCCGCTGCAAGCCGTTTTTCACAAGAGAAATACAAAATGTGAACAAAAATTGAGATAACCTGAAGATTTTACAGGAAGGATTAATATGACATGCTTGAAATACAAAATCTCAAAAAAGGGATAAAAATATTAGGTCAAGAAAAAGGAGATATATATATTTTTATAATCATTCTAATTAATTTTATATAATTTTATAGTTATTAATTTTCTTTGTTAATTTAGTTGTAACGATTATTATAAAATATATTTTTTAACTATATAATATTTTCCACAAATATTAAATATTTTTAACTAACAACATTAATTATTATTGTTTCTTTAATATATAAATTATACAACTTAATATCATTTTCTGATCAGTTATCTTTATACCTTCTAACAAATTTAATTATTTTTATTTTCTGATCATTAATTAAGTTTTGTAAATGTTTTGAAACTAAAATGCAATTGTAATCTGTATATATATACAGAAAAAGCAAAATCTAATTTGAGATTATTTTAATTCCCGCGTTTAACAAAAAAATCAAGAACTAAGTCCCGCCTAAAACTCGCTCTAATTATGTTCCCTCTCGTATAATCCGTATAATCCTCCTAATTAACCTCCTCTCTCTCTCTCTCTCAAAACTTCTCAGCCGCCTCTCTCTTTGAAACCTCACAATCGTCTCAGGCAACCAGCGATTCTCTCTAGGCATCTTCCAGCGATAACTTTGCATCTTCCAGCGACTCTATCTAGGCAACCAGCACAGGCGCTCTCTCATCTCTCTCTTCATTGGTCTGAGGCGATCTCTCCATCTCTCCGCCATTTCTCTCTTGTCTCCTTCTTTCTTTCTCAGATTCTCCGAACAAAGATGGTATCTTTCTCTTTCTCTGAATCTCTGAACTATGTACCCTATTAATTTGACTAATTCTGTTTTAACCAAAGAAGAAAAGAAACAGCCTTCGTGGCTGGTGAGAATAGCGCGCAAAATAAGTAGAATCTATCATTTGAATGAATTAGTTCAACATCAATCTTCTATCGGAGAACAAAACTAGAACCAAAAAAATAATACTGAATTGACATTGCTCGTTCAATACTCAATTTTTTGTTCATCATAAAATATGATCATTATCCATTTTTTGTTCTCAATTCCTTTTCCTATCATTTTCAATTATACTTTTTTCTCATTTTATTTAAAATCTTTCTTTTTATAGGCCCTACTTTCTCTTCTTGATGTATGTTGATACCGGTACAAGGTACCAGAAGTGAGAGACTCTAATATATCGAGGTTGAGTTTGAGTTTATGATCTGTAATATGAAAAATCGATAACCTAGGTACTGACCCTGGACCAAGGCCACATGTAAATTTTCTATCCTTGTAAATCTCTTAAAAAATAGATAGAATAAAAATGTTTGGGTTTGCTCAGACTTGTCATCAGAAAAATTGAAAATCTGTCATTAATTTGATTGATGAATTTTCAATTTTCTTTTCATGCTCACAAGCAGTTATTTTGAAGTAGAAGAATGGAGATGGCCAGGCAAGGTAATTGGTTCGTGTAAGCTTAGTGATTATTAATCAAGATATTTGAAGATGAGAAAGGTTAGAAATAATCCTTCTTTATCTGGTACAATTAACATCCTAAATAGTATTGGACTTTAGAACTTTAGAATCCTCAGATTGTCTATAGTAAAAAGAAATCAAAATCGTGCCTCCATGGAAGTAACATCATTGATTAGTTTAGTTGTGTTCCTAAGTATGACTTTTAGTTTTAAAATTTTGGTGATTGATTGCTTTTAAGTAGTTGAAATCAAATGAAATGTCTAAAATTTGAATTCTAAAACTTCTAAAGTTGAGTTCAGAGAAAAAAAATGTAAAGTTTCAATAAAATTCAGTTCACTTTATTAGACTATTTTTTTCTGAAGTTGGCACAGCACACTAATTAATTGCTTGTTGTTTGGGGAATGGCGAAATGCCTTTCAATTCTAATTGAATTTCAAGGGTATGTAATCTAAAATAAAAGGTTCAAATATATTTTGTTTTCTTAAGAATATAACTAAGGTGTCGAATTGTTGGCATGACTCTTTCTATATACCGTTAACTTTGGTTATTGTGTCCAAAAATACACAAGCAATTTATGCAAGTTGCTTAACTATCTACTCTGAGACTCAAATTTATAATTGCTTTTGAGAAAGTAGAACTTGTATTCATGTTTGAATGAGAATGGCATGCATGGTGCTCTTTATTGCAGGTTGTAGCATCTGGAGCCAACCCTGTCGAAATTATCCAAGGAGGTAAATTTGAATTGTTCAATTAGAACTTAAATCTTTTTTTGAATTATTAAAACACTATTGGCGAACCTTCTTGATGTGTTGCTGGTTATAAAAGTTCCCTCATTGAAGTTGTGATGTTGGAGAGTCATAAATCTGAATTAATCATCTGAGCTCTTCAATGATTTTGAATTCATAAAAATTAATAAGAAAAGTTCAAAAGTTGTTTTGCTGAATAAGAGGTTGTTTCCAATATTCATTTATGTTCTGTCCTTGTAGCACAGGTAGAAGACGGTGAGTTGGCCGACTTGGCAGCAACTAGTGCATGAAACAATTATGAGGTTGGCAACATGATTGTTGAAGCCATGAACAAAGTTGGCAGGAAGGGAGTTGTCACACAAGGCAAGAGCGCTGAAAATAGCCTTTACGTTGTTGAGGGAATGGCTACATTTATCTCTACTTTGTTACTGATAGTGAAAAATGATTGCTGAGTATGAAATTTGCAAATTGTGTGGTATGATTTCTGTTTCTGACAGCTCTTCCATGTAGTTGGTAACTTGGTATATAAGCATCGATTTTGAGCCAGTTGAAGCCAACTAATTTACTAGTCAAGCGATAACCAAAATATGTTTGCAGTCTGATACCAAGTTGTTGGCTGTATTTTGAGGGTTACAGCAAAAAAAGCACAATTATTTGCTTGATATTTTGTTGCTGAGTTATGCAATATGACTTATTTAAAAGGTTTACTATATGGTAAATTGCAGCCTTGAATGCACCTAGTTTTGGCAAAGCGCAAGAGCCAGTACCTTGATGACATTACCATTCTGACAGGAGGTAATTATTGTTGTTACTCCTTTTTATCCTTGTAAATAAGAACATTAATTTTTAAAAGATGAGGTTTATTGTTGTCGCGTGTTGAACATATTTTCCTTGTTTGAACCAATCATATCGACGGACCATCTGCACGTTCTCATATCCCCTCATATGATGGAATTAACTTTATTGATATTTTCTTGATAAAAAAACAATAGTGAAATTAATGGAATCAATTATGTGCAGGCAGGTACTATTCTTAAAGGAACTTTACAGGAGTGATATGTAATTGTGTATAGAGGGGCAGACCTAAGAGAGCTAAGAAGAATTGCAATTGCAAATCTAAAGTCTCACATCGGGGATGAAAGTTGTAAGAATAAGTACTGACGTTTTTAGGCAATTAGTTGTAAGATTAAGTATTGATCTTGTGTTATTGTTAATGTAGTTATGGTTTGAATGCTACTCGTTACTCTTTTTGGGTAAGTTGGCTGTTATGAATGATGTGGTAGGATGAATGTACTTTATGAATTGTTTTGGATAATTCTTGTCTACTTTATTAATTAGTTTTCTTTTTTGACGTAAGTTATGTATTGGCTATTTATGAACAACCATTTATAAATGGTTGAAAGATGCATGTTATTATGGGTTATAGAAAATAAAATAAAATGGCAAATAAAATTTATCGTCACCATTAATTTAGCGAATGACAACAAAATAAATTGCCATCAAATATTAAATATGACAATAAAATAAGTTGTCACAAAAAAATTTAAATATAAAATGGCGATCGTTGTTGTTTCTTATAGGAAACAATGGAGGCATAAAAAAATTGTCACCATATTTATATGGCAATAAAAATCGTCTCATTTGCATTTATATATAATGACAATATATTTTATCACGTAATTTTTTTAAGATGACAATTATTATTGTCTCAATAAAAATAATAGTGGCAAAAAAATCCGTCCTTATTATTTTTAAATAGTGACAAAAAAATTGTCTCTATTGATTAACTAATTGATGGCGCTTAACATTGTCATTAACAGAAAGTCGCCTCCATTAGCTAAAATTGTATTATTGAATATGTGAGTATTATTTGATATAATGTTCGAAAAAACGTTATAATAATAATATGAATATCACATATAGAATAATATAATTGTATTATTGAATCGTAAATTAATTTATTTAAACTCATTGCAAGATATGATTAAAGAGTAACAAGAGAAAGCTATTACATTAGTGTAATTAATTCAAATGAACACTAAAGGTTGCCCTAGGGTTTGGCTATATAAAGGGATGTGTTTGAGGTGAAAAATCAAAATTTTCTCTCTCTTTCTATAGTACCCATAGCTCCAATACCTCATATATGGCACGCACACTCTAAACTGAGATACCAAACCTTATTCACTCAAGAGAGGAGGTAATATATTATTATGTTTAGTATGGATATTGAAAACAAAACTCTCTACTGGCGCTACGAGCCATCAAGTGATGTAATCGTTTGGTGGGTATTAGTCGGATGTCTATGAAGACATACCGACGAGGGGACCCCATGGGCAAATCCGATTATCATACGTAATCTACCTGTCGCGATGCCCTCACACTACATCCAGCTGGTGATCACCGGCCTGACACTCATCACTATCGGCGAATACATATAATATAGCATACGCATCTACCTATAGAAATATAATAACCTATACGATCCATATATTGGAACTTACATGCAATTATGAAATGCAGATGACATGCAATGCATGTTGGTCCATGGAATTTGGTACAGTTATCGATATGCAATTATGGCAGTTCAAGTCCTAAGGACCTGATTATCAATTGTTGGTAGTTTGGTACCGCAGTTCAGTTCAAGTAAGCTAAGGGTAACACTGGTAGGTCCTAAAAAGAGAGAAAGTGATTTAAACTACATGAACCACACTTAGAAAAGGAGGGAGTCCTAATCTATCGGAAGCTCTGCTGTGTGCACATTGGCCTCAGCGTCGTATGCGACAGCGTTAGCCTCATCTCATGTATGTGGGTCCGAGTCAACTAAGCCTTCTAATTTTTGACGTCGGGGTTTATCAGGTTAGACTATTGAATAATTAGTTAGTGTGAATCAGAAAGAAAGCTATGGGCGTTTGAGACGTCCATGATGCTCCTAACTTAATTAATTTTTGATACTTTTACTTAGTCAATTTCTCGTGCAGTGTCTCTGTTGCACGGAGGGTGTGTGAGTCCTATGTCTCTAGTACTTTGTTTATTATTTACTTTTATTAGTTCAAGTAATGTTCCTATGTGTATTATCAATGTGCAAATGTTACTACGTTGTCAAGACGATATGCTACATGACATTAATAAAGTACAACACGAAGCAAAGCATGTTATAAATTCCACCACTTTTAGTTGGACTTTTATTATTAAACTAAGCAATGAAGAAAGAAAATACCAATTCGATAGGTGTGTATATTAATTAAGTGCTTATAGAGAAATTGATCAATATATAGTATTATATTTAGTTATTTAATCCTAATAATCGTGGGTGTTCTGTTTTAGTTTAGATATAGAAAAATTGATCAATATATATTATCATATCTATAATTCTACTTAGTATAATCATGTTGAGTTATCTTGGGCTTAATTAATAAGCATGTGATAATTTCTATTTTATTTATACACTTTTAACTAATTTATCACATATGTTATATAATTGATCATTAGTGTTATTCTATTAACTACATACATAATTATTTACTTAAGTCGTGGCATATAGCCTAAGTCCACTGTTCTGACTATCTAGTTCGACATTGCTAATTAATTACTCTAATTATATAACTATGTCGTATATTATGCGTTATAATATATTGTGCTACATAAAATATAGAAAATGTATAGAAAATATAAAGAAACACAATAAACTCAAGTGGGTCACATTTTATTTTGGTGTTTTATTTTTGTGTCAATCCTGAGTGGGATCGGCAGCCCGAGACTCATACGTCATCGTCGTAGCTCTCACTGCACAGGCTATAATCGTCATTTCCTAATTTATACCTTTCTCGACCTTTTTATTAATTTTATTATTTCGGATCTATTATAACTTGATGGATAAAATGGGTCAGACCACTATTTTGTAACATCTTTTTATTATACCCATCTCGACTCAAATAGAGCCCAAACCTAAATATACCCAACAAACCATAATTATTTATTTTTATTTTATCCAGCAGGGGTCCAGAGGCCAAGTGGGCCAAATGCCCATTTATAAGTTTTATAGTCTAGGGTCCAATAGTATCTGTTTAGGTCCAGTGGGTCCTAGGAGCCCAAAGGCCCACTTCTATTTTATGTTTTATGTCCAAGGGTCCAGATTTAATTAAGGCATCAAAGCCCGAACCTCACATAGGCCCAATGATCAAATCTGGGCCCAATAATAATCACTCTTGACAATATTAGACAACCACAAAGCCGAGCACAAAACAGTGCCAATTCATTGCACAGACTGGGGCTCTGCCATAAAACCAACCAGACAGGAACCTAACCAGTACAAGCACAAGGGTGCTAGTAAAGGCCAGAACCCAAAGAACTCATAGCTGGGATACTGGCACTGGCAACCAGTACCCTGCCAGAGCCCCAAAACAACACAGAAAAGCCAAAAAGGCTAAAAAACCCAAGGTCTGGTACAAGGGCCTACCAGTACACCAGAAAAAGAACCCAACCAGACAATACCAGTACAACTACAATCTTAGTATATTTTTCTTGCCAGCAAAATATTCACATAATAGTTTTTAGGCCAGATCAGCATCAATGCCAGTAACCCTAACCAGTAATTACAGACAGTCAGCAAGCAACAAAAGGGCAACAATTCAGTTTAACAACAATTAGTCCCAACCAGTTTCAGTAGCAACATACCCAAATTATTGTTTTTGTGTGTTTTCCAGTAAGCAGGGAATAGGGTCAAGTGACAAAGGTTGGGAGTGACCAGCTCAGCCTTCTCTGCACCGCCTCGTCGGTCACTTCCTTTCCTTGCTTCCTCTTCTCTCTTTTGTATACTCAATAGTTCAAAAATATTAACGATTGTATCTAATCTCAACGATGTGTAGTCAACCAGTCGAGTTCGAGTATCACGTCGAAGTTGAGAAGATCGAGAACGGTGAGGTTTACGGGTTGGTCTCTACCCGCAATCCTCACCACACGATCTCTACAGACATGACCAACGATTATAGACTTCCCGAGGGGAGTGCGTCGTCGTGACTAGTGTCCTACGACTGGTGACCAGTCGTGGGTCCTAACGAGAAGGGATGCAACGAAGGAATTACTAGTATCAATAAGTATAAAGCCGGGACAGTGGGAAATATAACTCATACATGCGATGAGTGTGGCATCAAGGGTCTCTTCACAGGCGTACTCCTCAGTGTTGTCCTCGGGAGTGGCCTCGTCGGCCACCAAGGCATGAACTCGAGTAACTAGGCGTACTGTCGGTTCCCGTCCGTCGCGTGCTCTGCCTCGAGGCGGGGCTGGCGCGCCTCGACCGACAGGTGGTGGAGCTAATCGAAAAGTGCTAGAGTGGGTCGAGCGGTACTAGATGGGCACTGAGGTGCCCAATGATCGGGCCGTTGGCAGATACAACAACCATCGAGTCGAGATGGGAGAGGTCTAGGTTGTGGTGGTCTCGGCTAAGCTTGTAGAGGTCTCGAAGGGTACGGTAGTGGCCTCCAACTAGGTAAGGGAACATGTGGGGAAGAAGTAGATGGGGAGGCCCTATTGGTGCGGGGTCGAACATTCCGGGCCGCAGCCTGCGCACCAATAAGGCCCTCCTGGTACTCGGCCTTATCCAATAAGTACTCTACCGAGATACCAGGGTAAATATCGAGCACACTCGCGAGAGCTGGCTGCATCCCTCGGATGAAGCGTGCTCGACACCGGGCAAGGTCGGACACCAACTCCAGCGTGTAGCAGGAGAGTCGTATGAATAACTCTCCATACTAGCACGACGTGCGAGACCCCTAAGTTAGGGTCTCAAAGTGGTGACGTAAGGTTGAGAGCTGATACTCTCCCATGAACCTCGCACGAAAATGGTCCGAGAAATGATCCCATGACATCGCTCGAACGCCTCCAGCATGCTGAGGCTCTTGGGTCGCCCACCAATGCTGAGCATCTCTCTCAAGCAAGGTGGTCTCCAGATCGGTCATGTAGGCCTCGGGGGTACGAGACAAGCGGAAAGTGGTATGCACAGAGGCAAGCCACTCCTCAGCGGTGTCGTATCTACCATTGCCATCATACACAGGTGTATGATGTCGGTGGAACTCCCGTAACACCAACACAAAGGGTTTCGTGCGGGTTGTGTCTCAAGAATGCCTGCTTGGGCAGTGAACTGTGCTAGCTCAGTAAAAAGGCATGCATGAGCTGGGCCGAATCAATGTCAGGCACAAAGACGATCAGGGGTGGTGGTTGAGGTCCCGGCTGCAGATGTACCGCGGGCTGGTTCCTAGCCACATGGTGAGGGCGGATCGGGGGAAGTGCCGGTCCAATAATTGATATGTTTAAATTTTTTTCCATGTATATATAGCTGACTCGCCCGCTCTACAAAAATAATCTCAAAATAAAGTTCCAACGTTAAAAATAAAAACAAAAAAGTTACAAAATAATCTCAAAACAAATATGTTACAATATTTTAATCGGCTTCTACCTTTTTTATGCTAAGTTTTCTACACATTGATTCTAATAAAGAGTGTATATGAGGGGTTGCAAAAGAATTCCACATCTTTCTACACCAGGTGATTAATAAACAAAGAGTGTAGATGTCTGGCGCTCTACACCAAAATTTTCTACCCTGCATTTATTAAATAAAGAGCGTGGATGTCTTAATTTATACACCGATTATTTGAAAAGTCGGTGGAGAATTAATCCGAAGGGTGGGACCGGCATTTCTACACCTGATTTTAATGTAATCGAGGTAAAGGGAGTTGCAAAAGATCGTTTTCTCCATAGTGACGGTTATTTTAATAAACCATTGCCTTAGATTAAAAAATATCCCGAAAAGCAAAGGCAGCGACTATTTTAAATAATCATTATCGTAGCTCTACCTATGCCAACAGTTATTTAAAATAACTATTGTCTTATTCTCAAAGAATATTTTTGCATTTCTGCTAACGATATTTAACAAATTCTTCAATAACTATTGTTTTATGAAGATTGCTAAATCTCTTTTTAAGTTCATCAAAGAACAAAATAAATCTTGTTCACATAACAAACGAAGGCATTTGAACGCTCATTTTAAAACTTAAAATTAGAGCAATGTTCCTCTGTTCTTTAAAAAGGACTTCATTAAATTAATTTACTTCAATTAACAAATTAATCATTAAGTTTTAACAAAAAAGGAGTACTAGCTGGTTTTAGAATAACAAATCATTACTTAAGTTGGGTTTAGAATAACAAATCTTAGATATACGTACGAAAAGAGATGTATATTATATGTACTATTAAAATTAGATTATATTAGAATTATCATTAATATATTTGTCATAGTCTATAACAAGAACTTAGCAAACGAATAATTGAAATGTTGTAGCTTCTAAGATCGCTAGGTGGTCCTTGTTTTCTTTTTCAATGCTCCTTCCGAAATTATACATATCATATTGAGATCTCTTACGTTTTTATTCTTTTAATCTGAGTGTTAATTTATAAAGTATGAATCAGCTCAATATGAAAAAGTTCCTCTAAATTTTACCTGTGCTGATTCATCCGTTCCTTTTTAATTCAATAATTCATAAATGAATAATAGAAGCCTCATTTTCCTCCAAAATAATAGCAGATTCTGATCCGTGTTCCCGGCCATTAACTGCATCATACAATATATACGCTATATTTTATGTTATTGATTGGAAATTTATTTTTGAAAAGCCATGTTTTCATTATTAATATGAACCTTTAGCTTAATATAAAACTTATTTAAGCCCGCCTTTAATATTATCTGAATAATACTTTTCGAGCAAATAAATAAAAAAGTAAATGCCAAATTTAATGGATAATATATGATCTACCTAGCTAGTAGATCATATAATCGGCTACTCACATAGAATAGGTCATGATATGATGAATACCATTGTTCAAAATGTTAAAATTTGCCAATGCTTAAAGAGGAATATGACATGTTTGGGGGATGGGGAGGTGCATGCAGATAGTTCTAGTCATGTCATGTCATGTCATGCAGATAGCTCAAGGCTACCAAAATGGGCACTTAGTGGCTTGTATGGAAAACAGGTACCTACGGTTGCGAGCCTCGACATGTGGCGTTGTTCGATGCTCCACCTCTCTAGGACCGATCTGCACGTGTCCCCATATTAATTCGTCTTAGTACATTAATTGCATCAAATGGCTTTTTGGTGGGCTCCATTCGTCTTATCTTTCTCTGCTCTGCTTGTATAGTTTTTTACCTTGATGAAACTTATCATGCGCCTGTTCTTCCATGCCAGATGTCAGAGCGCGCGATGTGGTCCTGTTTGCAGAGAAGTTATTGGTGCGCGCAGAAGAAAAACTTTTTCTATAGAAACAGCCATACAGAATACCAATGCATCTCCTTATGTTGTAGAGTGCATGATATCGATGTGCTATAAAGCAAGCTGAGCGAGTTATATATATCGAATCAGAAATACGAACGTGTCAAAGTACAGTTCATTTAGATGCAACGAGAGAAGAAGCAAGTACTTGAAAAGTACAGTTCATTTAGATGCAACGAGAAGAAGCAAGTAGTTTCATCAAAAAAAAAAAGAAGAAGAAGCAAGTAGTACCTGAAAAGGTGATTCCAGATCAGTAGTTGCGACAAAAAAAAATTGTCAGTTAAAATCAACCTCATTTTAAATTCGAAAGCATGCGACTACAACAATAAAGATTTAGCAATAAAATAACAGTTATTAAAAAATGATTAAATATCGATCGTTGTCAGAAATACGAAAGAAGTTATAAAATTAAAACAACGATTTTTACAATAATAATTTTTATAAGTACAGCTATGACAACGATTATTGTTGCTTGGATTCTAATGAAGTGTTGTTTGGATTTTAATATTATAGGTATATTGAGTTGTAGGTGAAGAAAGGTTATTTTTGTGTTTCCTCCGGACCAATGCCTTCAACCGAGGGCCGAGGCATGAGAATGATCTATGCCACCTGATCATCTGTCCACCACATATCTCGTATTTTCTCCTCTCATCGACGATTGTTATCGTGTTTTTCTCCTCTCGCTGCGCCTTCTCCTCTAACTGCTCCATTCGATAATATTTAAACTCTAACTTCAACTAAGTTCCTGTGTTAAGTGATATGCTTGGATGTATAAGTTTTCGTGTCAATATGTTGTCTTTATATTTAATCTTTAAGAATGAGTTACACAAACTAGTAATTAGGTTGGTACTCTCAAGAATGAGTTACGCAAACTTTTGATTGTTGCCTATAAACTAGACCCTTTTTGGAATGATTTGTACACCAATAAAGTTGTACCAATAAATTTAATCCCTCTTTTGTAATATTCTGCAGATCTAACTTCAGTCTCTATTATGTGTAGGTGTTCATTTTCCTGGTAAGATATATAACATGAGATGTCCTTTCAATTACATCAAGAAATAAGTATCAATATTCTTGCAATCTCTATTTCATTACAGTTCCATGAAGGACTTCACCTAGTCTTAGAGGGTAGGTCCATGTAACATTTTATCGGAGTTTTGCTAGAAAATTAAATAGAAACAACAAAAACAATAACAAAGTAATTACATACAATTATGGGCTTGAGTTTGTGAAGCTTTTTAAACAAATTATATATTTCTCTCTAGAGTTAATTTCATTTGCAATCATTTTTTCTAATGAGCTAGAGGTAAAACACAAGTTGCTTGTATACTTTCTATGTATTTTAAATGATCCTTAAACTACGAAACACACAAAAAAAACAAATAAGCTATTAGAGTACTTGATGTAGATGAAATGTGATAAAAATCCAACAAAAGAAAATAAAAAGTCTGATTTCACTTTAAACAGTTCTTGTGTTTCACTCCAAAGAATAAGTATTTAATCTTTGTTTTCTTTAGATATGTATAGATTCTTTTTCATAGATGGAGGATTTTGTTCATTTAAGACATTAATTAGAAACTAGATATTTACTTCGATACAAATGACTCTCTCATGTTAGATTCTTTCCCTTAAAACTGAAGTCCTTTATTTGGTTACACTACATGTTCTGCCAAAAGAGTGATTTAATTTCTTGGTACACACCCTAATAAAAGATCACGCTTGTTGTTTCGTTGTAAAGGACCATACATGAACAAAAGCATCTACGTATGAAGAGAAATATGCTATCTAAAGAAAAAAAACATATTAAATAACATCTTCTTTAGAGTAAAACACAAGAGCTCTTTAGGCAAAATAAGACTTGTTAATATTTTTTGTTGAATTTTCACAATGCTTCACATATATATATATAGAGTATTGTATTAACTTGTTTGTATTTCAATGCGTTTTATCGTTTAAGAATCCTTTAAAGTACTTAGCAAGTATACGGGGCACTTGTGTTTCACCTCTAACTAACTAAAAAAATAATGCAAATGAAACCAATTATAGAAACAAAAGTACAATTTATTTAGAAAGCTTCACAAACTCAAGGCTCACAATTATATGTAATTATTTTGTTGCCTTTTGTTTTTATTTAATTAGCAAGCAAAACCATAACAAAATGTTATAAGAACCTATGACTAGGTCAACTCCTTCATGGTATTTAAATGCTAGAGAGATTGCAAGAAGTATAGCAAATGCATGTTTATTCTCTGATGCAATTGAAATGGCATATCATGTTAGAAATTTTACTAGGAAACTGAACCCCTACACATTCACATATCTGAGTCCGAAGTTTGGTTTGTCGTATATTATTAAAAGGATTTAATTTCTTGGTACAAATTATTTTATGAGATCTCGATTTTTTATCAATATAAAATCTATTGTTTTTATATATGTGTTTTTGTATGTAGCGCCTGACAAGAGCTATTGAATATTATATTACTTAGAATTTCAAAGAATGAGTAACTTAATGCATGCATTTGACGTCATAGCTAACAACATAATGCGTCGGAATGTCTCTTTTTGTGGTAGTGCACCACGAAAATTGATAATCCCCACTGTGGTGTGGCTTGATAATTGTTCATCACAACTCTAGATTAATTTGTATCGATGGTGTTTTTGCTTTATTGTTATTAGTGGGTATATAGGTATAAGGAGAGAGAGGAAGTAGATAGTATTGATAATCCCCAAAATAACATATAAGTTGCAGATGTAATATATCAATTGATAATCCCCTCCCTCACTTTCTCTTGAGACATCATCAACTTGAACCTCTTTCATCATCAGGATTGAATGCAAGTGAGATTGTAGCCCCGCTCTAGTTGACATGTATTGTACCATCCATTTAGTATTGGTCGTATCAGTTTGCATCCCTTGCTCCAATTCACTTTGCCAAGTAGAATATCATGTGCCATGTTGGCTTGCATCCAAGATATCTGCACTAGATTGTTCCCTCCTTTCCACACTGAAGTTGGCTTCTTGTAGTGCTCCATCTCTTTGTAGAAGTTCTTTTCTTCTAAGAGAACCTCCCGACCATTGATGATCTGCTTCAAATGGTTGAGTTTCTACTATCTAAGCTTGTAACTCTGCAAGTAAAGGACATGTCCATAGACCATACCAATATAAACAAAGATAATAACAAATTTGCAAACTATGTTTGAAGTAACTATGTTTAAATTAGATTATCATGTATGTAAAATTTGTAATAATAAAATTATAAATATTTACAAAAATATATTAGTCCATATGTTGTACTTAATCAAGACTCAATAGCACACATTTTTGTTTATCATCTAATTACTCTCTTTACTTTTGGTAAAAAACAAGAGGATGTTAGATACATTCATGAATGCACAATTTGATTATGTAATCATGATTTAAACTATTAAATTAGTAAATTGCACTCTCTCTCTTCCTAAGCTGTAGGAAGAGAGAAAAAAAGTGTATTATTTACTGATTCAATATTTAAATTATGAATATACAATTAAATGATATACTCATGTGTGTATCTAACCCTAACTCGTCAAAAACACACAATTTAGTGAAGAGGGAGATTACTAGACAATGATTATTTAGAAAATCCTAACAATTCAATAATTTCGAAAAAAAATTCAATACAAATTTGTCAATATATATTTAAACTTATAAATGGAATGTGTTACAAATTTCATCCAATTAAGTGTGATTTGATATTTTATAAAAATAATAATTTTTTTATAATGTTTGTTCTTGAATTAATTTAATTATGCAAACTTTCTGGAATCTATAAGTTGGTAATAAAAGAAATTAGATGAAAACAAGCAACAAAAAAATAGTAAGTTAATATAAATAAAGTGGTACGATTTATCTTCTTTGTCTTTCTTTCTAAACTCTAATTCGAAGGAGTAATTATTTTCTTAATTATTTTTTGGAGCCAAATCACTGACTATTTCTTCATGAGGATGGATATAATGCCTCTATTTTTTTGTATTTTCATGATGTTTTCAAATTTACACCATCTATTAAAATTAATGAATAATTTAAATTTATATGCGTAAAAAAATATGCATGATGAATTATGTGAATTTTGAAAATATCATAGAGACAAAAAAAACGAAGACATTATATTTGTTCATTAATGACAAAGAAATAATAAATACCCAAACTGTACGGCTCAGAATACTCCATTCAAACAAAACAAAGAAAAAAAAAACTAAAATGAGTCATAGCCCATCAAAGACCCAAAATACACGGCCCAAACATTTTTTTTTTCAAAAATTAAAGAACTCATTGAAACTGTTCTGAATCGGAACACCAGTTCCAATTGAATTGAATACTTGCCTTGGATCTGATACCCGCTCTTTTTATTGCCCCCATCTCTCTCTCTCTCTAGTAAACCCAACGCGTCATCTATTCTCCAGATTCTCTTATTCCTTCCTCTGAGGTGCGTAGCTCTCCCTTCTGGATCTAGATTCTAGTCTCTATGCAGCTATGCTTTTATAGTTTATATGGTTTATAAGGTTATCAATTAAACGGTAGTTATCCGTACTGCTATCGTTTCATGTTTCATCGAACTCGAGCGGCTTTTTTGTTGCTAGATCTGGTAAAATTAGTACTTCCGGTTTTCTCCTCTCGAGAATACTTGGTGTAGATCTTGTGTTATTTGGAACAACCACTTCTTCTTCTTTTTAATTTTGATAAATAGTCAAGGGTTCGAGTTCAATTTATGTTTGCATTAACTGTCATCAGTTGCAATTTGATCCAAAGCATCCTTATTTTAGTAATTGGTGGTCAATTTGTCTTATGTCTGAAGTATGTTTGAGTTAGATGCTGTTCTTCAGAATACTTCAGATGCATATATCCCATCTTGTCAATTGCCCCTACAATATGATCAAAATAAAAAAAGGTTCCAACTGAATGTCAATTAGTTCAGATCTAAATCTGTAACGACTGCTGTTGACTTCAAATTGTCAAATTGACAAGCATTTAGATCCAGTGCATCTTATTAAACAACACATAAATTCTGAAATTTTCTTTTAGTTTCCCGTTCCACCTACTCTTTTTTTTCCTGTGAAAGATTAATGTTTGTTCTGCATTGACACAGTGCTTTCTTCTATTGTGGTTGTTGTAATATCTTAGCCTTCTCTATTGTTTTCTAAGAACATTGTCTTATCTGTCAGGTATAAAAACTTTAAGCTATGGGCTTGACAACAGAAGCTACCAAGGTAGCTCTGTATTCTCATTGCAAATAGCAACACTAAGTCAACATGACATAGCTTGTTCATCATGTTTATTTATATTGATTTATTGCCACTTATGAACTTAATTTTTTTTATCAGCACACAGTAAAGTTGTAGATTTGTTGTAGCATGGATTTTTGTAATTTATCATTCCATCTGATCTCCATAGTAATAGATTTTGAAGAATATTGAATATGCTTATATATATGCTGCCAACTTTAGTTACTTAAAAGCCGATTTGTTGCAAACATCTGAAGATAATGGTTGGAAATGGGTGCAGGATATATCTGAGAACCTCTTGGGTGGCAAGAAAGTCACTGTTGTGTTCGTCTTGGGTTAGTTACTATTTCTTTATTTCGTTCATTCCTACCTTATCATGTATTTTATAGTTTCAATAATAAATATGTTGTGTACTATATTTACTTGGATTGAACTAGAAATGATTCTCAGCAAATTCCGTCTACATGATTATGCTTTGTGGAATTCATGGCCCAGAAACTACCATCAATGTTTTTGTCAACCAAAACTCAAAGATTGCAATATACCTGTCTAGTTCCAGATAGCAATTGATCCACATTCAAACTTGTTGTTGCTTGATTACGGAAGTAATTTTCAATTTCCTTTGTTTAGCTCAGGTATACTTGTCAAAATCTGGTCTGATCAAAAGGACCTTACTGAACCTGAAATTGATCCAACCTGATACTTCTTTGTACTAAAATTTATTGATCTAATATAGTCCTCAACCTGAACTTGATGAATCTTCAGCTGACTTGAAACCCCAAAACTCAAATCCTAGTGGATTTGAACTTAACTAGACAAAACCAGGTTAGACACTTAGACCTGAACCAAAATCCAATCCCCTCGACATGATACCTGAATCTTCTGAACCTGAGAATGACCCTTTTTTATCCGAGAAAGGTCTCAATCAACAATCGGCAATCAGTTTTGTTTGGGTGGTAACCTTAAATGACTTGATTCTATAACTCAACTAACCTGATTGCTAAATCTGACTGATACACCAGAATCACCTGACTTCAAGCTAGATTACTTTACAAGTGAAAATTTTCTGACCTCAATAAGTTCAGGTCTGAAATCACCCAAAATAAGATGACCCGAGAAAGTTTGACCTGGATTGACTGCAAATTCGAATAAGAGCTGAACCTGAAATTGCTTAACCAATCCAACCGATCCATCTTGATTGTCACCTCGCCCTCTCCAAGTGAGTATAAGAGACTGTCTGAAGTGAGATGAGTTGTGTAGCTTGATTAATTCTGTGCTTTTAAGTAAAATGTACCGTCTGCAAAGTAGTTGTTGCATTTTTGCATAGGCTAAATGGACAATGGTGGATTCGTTTTCAGTGTTTTTGTGAGAAAAAAGCGGGACCCTACTTTTTTCGATCTGGTCCGTTTTATGGAATGAACAAATCAGATCTATAAGCTCTTATATAAAAAGCCCCCTATAGATATCATCTGGTCCATCATTTTAGATTACATGGACTGGATCGAAAAATTAGGGCAACCCTCTTGCTATTTGTGAGTCATAACAAGAGTGAACATATCCCAATTTTGTTTTCGCTTGCTTTGAGTGGTCCCTTTTTGCGTCACAAAGAGTAAAGTCGGTAGATTCTGATTAAAACATTCCAAGTGACAAATGGCTTTTTTGATAGGTGGCCCTGGAAGTGGAAAGGGCACCCAGTGTGCAAATATTGTGGAGCATTATGGATTTACCCATCTCAGTGCTGGTGACCTCCTTCGTGCAGAAATCAAGTCTGGGTCTGAGAATGGGTATCTATCTCCCCTCTATCTTTCTGTATAAATTAGAATCAAGACCATTGAGTTCAGATGCCTGGTAAATTGGTTGAATATTAAGCCTGTCGCGTTCAGACTAAACTTTGGGTACAAAGTAAGTTTTTGATATAGATTAGATTCTCCCAAAAGATACACATATATGAAAGTATGAAACAACGTCTTGGTTTGATGAATGTTTCAGATAATCCATTAAACTATTTTATGCTCCTCTGCACCTTTTGGAAAACATTATATTTCTCGTATTTGCTAATTATGTTGATTATTTTTCAGGACAATGATCCAGAACATGATAAAAGAGGGAAAAATTGTCCCATCTGAAGTGACAATAAAGCTCTTGCAAACAGCAATGCTGGAAAGTGGCAATGACAAATTCTTGATTGATGGGTTTCCAAGGAATGAAGAAAATCGTGCTAATTTTGAGAGAGTGGTAAAGTTACTAGTTTAAACTATACTTGTGAAATTCATTAAATACTGCATCTGCATTACTACATACTACATACTACAAGAACAAAATAGGTGAAGAGGTAAGGGTGCAAAAATAAACCTGATTTTCAAAGCTTGTGCTGATCAACCTGATTTTGGCTGTGGAATGAGTAAAACCCTGTTGCTTTTGAAAGAGTTGTATGAAAGGGAGCCTTGGCGCAGCGGTAAAGCTGTCGCCTTGTGACCAGGAGGTCACGGGTTCGAGTCGTGAAAACAGCCTCTTGTAGAAATGCAGGAAAAGGCTGCGTACAATGACCCCGAAGTGGTCCGACCCTTCCTCGGACCCTGCGCAAGCGGGAGCTACGTGCACCGGACTGCCCTTTTTTTTTGAAAGAGTTGTATGTGTAGTTGAAATTAGACTTGTGTGGAATTCAATAAATAAAGGTATCTTCTGACTACAAGAACAACACAAAGTGACTTAAGGAGTGGAAAAATTTAACTTTATTTTGAAGCTTGTGTTAGTTGATTTGAATAAAGCTGTTCCATAGACACATTTGATATTATGACAAAGTCCCTGTCCGACACAGACATATGTACTATGCAGAGGAAGACATAATGCATGCTCTTTCTGGTAAATATCAGGCTTGATGTGTAAACTTACATCATAAAAGGATGTTATGATTTTTTTCTCATTTTCTGATGTTTTTTAATTTTTGAATCACTTGTTCAAACAATATTTTGTTTTTCTGGCTTTCTTTACAGACTGGGATAGCACCTGAATTTGTGTTATTCTTTGATTGCTCTGAGGAGGAAATGGAAAGGCGTCTCTTGGGACGTAATCAGGTTTGTATGATGACTTTTATAAACAGTGTGCCAATATCCATTTATGCACTCTCAAAAAAAAGTATCCATTTATGCAAAGTGGGGTTGTGCTTACGATTGTTCTTGATAGTTCAGGTCCTCAGGACATATGTAAGTAAAACATATATGTTATTTTGTATTGACATAACTGATGGAGTTTTTTCTTTATAAAAATTGCATTGAAAAGGGACGTGTTGATGACAATATAGAAACCATAAGAAAACGTTTCAAGGTATTTGTCGAGTCGAGCTTGCCTGTTGTCGAGTATTATGAATCTCTTGGGAAGATCAAGAAGGTATAAATTTGCTTGCACTCTGAAGTAAAAGAATTTTCTTTTTGTTCTATGCGGGTCAATGTGAGATGAAATTCATAATTCCAATCTGTTCAAGAGCACAGGAAAATTATTAAGATGCTATTTCGTGGTTTTTCTCAGGATAATCATTTTAAAATTTGCTCCAGTTCTTTCTCATTTAAGCATCTAATTGCTTTCAAACCTATTCAACACACTTTAACCTCACTAGGGTTACTTGATTTAACCCTCACATGCAAATTTGGTCATACTCAAACAAAAATGCAATGTTTTAGTTTGTACATACTATATGCAGTTTGTATGTTGATCAGTATTTCACCAATATCTGGTATTACTTGGGATCAAGTATGTTAACTTGTTTGAATTTTAATTTATAATTTACATCAGATTGATGCAGCAAAACCAATATCAGAAGTTTTTGAGGATGTAAAGGTCATTTTCTCCTCCTTTGCTTCAAAGGTAACGAAACTGGTTGTGATCTCTTCATAATGTATCAGTAAAATATAAGTGGACTGTAGTAGATCATTATTTTTAAAATGATCATGTAAACTTATTGTATTGCTTAGTTGCCGTTCTCCATCATTGCTATTAATATAATTGTAATCTCTTATAGGAGACTATTCAGGCTTGAGGATCAACCCTTCAAATATTAAAGTAAGTCTAATCCATGTCATCTTTTCCTACATGAAGGTTTTGGTTGATAGGGACTAATATGCTGCATGCATCGTTATTTTGCACATGTTTTTTTCAAAAAAAAAATGTTTTTTTTTCTGGTAATAGCTTGTCAAATGTGTGGAAGATTTGCATAAATCATGGACAGACCAATTGTGTTAGTGCGCATTAGGGATAATAAATAGATTTTACGCCATAAATAAAATAGCCTGTCTTGCTGATAAAACATTGCCATAATAAAATTTAACTCTAATTTGTTGTTTGCATGTGGAAATTCTGACAACACTTAATGAAAAGTGAAATCACTATCCATCCTAACATAAGCATATTTTTTTTTTTTTTTTGCATTCGAGTCATTACATCAGTATGATTTGTTTTGCAGGTTAAAGCTCAATATTATTATGTGTTCAATTATGTGGCAGAAATTATTTGTTCAGAATCAGGCTTCTGTTGGAATCTGTGTTGTGGCATTCAGATTATTGTAGATGAATGTAAGTTAATTTGAGCTCTCATTTACATATGAGTCCATTTATTGTTTTGCATTTATTAAAAGTATATAAGAGATATTTTGTGATAATTTTTAAAAACATTTCATTCTTCTCTTTTGTGTTAATTGTTTTGGTTCATTTAATCAACTGGGTTTTTCTTACAACTTCTTATATGGTTCGAAATACATATTATTTACCCTTATGCTAAAAGAAATTACCCTTCCATTTATGTGGATTTTTTTATGCGTTATATGCTTTAGATGGCACAGCATGCTATTTATACCTGGACCATCCATTATAAAGCCAGTCTATTTCTTTTTTCTAGCATGGTTCAGATTGTATTCTTGCATTATAAATACACCATTAATTTGAGTCTTATCTACTTGATGACCAGACAACTCGTACTTGAAAAATCATAAATGACATATCTAAATGCTAACATCATCAGACATGACACCTCTCAACCAAGTTCATCCAAATTATTACAAACTTCAGATGAATTATTAGCATGCCGATGTTATTCGATCACAAAACTTCTTTTATGCAAATTGAAAAGAAAATCTTATTTTACTTATTAATGAAAACTAGTAATTGTATCCGTGTACAGCAACGGAAGAAAATATTGTAGACGAGAATATAATTTATTAAAGTATTTTTCAAAAAAATATAAAAAATAAATATCGCAAAAAATAGACATAAGATAGTATTTTGTCATGCGTCATGACGTATAGTGCATGACACATGACACATGACCCAATGGAGCATGACGCATGACACATGGTGCGCATGACGCGTGACGCATGACGCATGACGCATGGTGAATGACGCGTGATGCATGACGCATGACACATGGTGCATGACGCATGAGTCAAGACGCCTATGAGTCAAGACACATGGTGCATGTTGCATGACTCATGACGTTAGATGCATGGTGTATGACGCATGACGCATGATGTTTTTTAATCAATTAATTAAAAATATAGAAAACAAATGTTGTTGAATGTAAACCAAAGATATTATATTTGAAATGAATATAGAAAATAAAAAAAACATATAATTCTCTAACAAAACAGTAACCTCATACACAGCTAAAAAACAACCTATAATTCTACTTAAGTAATTAGTTGTCCAATACGCTGACACGCCAAAGTTGTCCGCAAAATATCCAGGTTTGTGAGGACACGCTAATAAATTCATCAGTTATATATAAGAGTAGTGCAATATTTCTCTGCACGTAGGAAACACACCTTTGTTGATGGAGTCGTCGATCCATCTTGGAGCAAATGACGTTGTTTTCCTTAATATAATTACAAGATTGCTGAGAGTCGTGAAAGCAATAAAAAATGAGAATAATGTATTAGGATTAGCAAAGTGCTCAATGATTTTCATTTATAAAGCAACTGGACAACTAAAAATAAACTTTTCTGTCCAATTTCGAACTCTCTGTCACATATATTTATTTTTTAGACATGAATAGTTATTTTCCTATTTTATCATTTGTTGTTTTCTTTATTTGAAAGTATATTATTTACTATGTCAAAATTTCATATGGTGAATTAGCAAAAAAACAAACTATTATTAAATTGGCCAGGAGTTATCGGATATGCTAATTAAAACATCTATGATAGTTTGCATATTAGGATACACATCTTTGAATAGCAAATTTGGTACGTTGTTATTTACACATCTTTGATAAGTTGACTCCCTATTATTATATTTAGGTTCTAAGAAATGTGGTGCTTGAATTGGTATGTTGCTATTCTAAGAAACTATTATCAAATTTGGTGTGTTGCTATTTACACATCAAGCCTTTAATTATACACTTTGATTCTAAGAAACAGCTAGCAGCTGATACATTCTCTCCAGTTATATTCGTGGGAGCTGATACGTAGATACTATATTTGAGTTAATTGCAATTGATTGAATTGGTAATTAGAATTATTTGATATGTGCATTTAATAAAAGAAATATGACGCATGGCGCAAATTAGAATTTGGTTGAATTGTTGAGTTGCAATATTGTGTGTTAGATTTGAATTTGGAAAAATTGTAATTAAATCCCCGAAATTTTAATTAAATCGAAAAATTAACTATAACCTAGACCGTCTAGGTTATCAATTGTAACAACCCCGCATATTTGAATTTTCACAATTAGATTCCAAAAAAAACAACTTGCTGAATGGAGTAAACATGTGTAATTATCTATATTACGTAAGTCATAAGCAATATCGAAATCATACTTACATATTGCAAACGCACCTTAAAATGTCCAAAAAAAACAAATAACTATTTTTACATCATTTATAGCGCTAACATGAAAAAAATAAATGCTTTGGTAAGCAGCACCTGTCCAAGAGAATGAATCGCCTTTTTTGTGGTTGAGAAACGGTTCAAGATTCAAGATGAAAACAATATCTTTTGCTTGGTAACCAGCACCTATTGCCAAGTGTAGTAGTAAAAGTAAAGATATAAAGAAAGGAAAGTCTTCAAACCATTCACATATATTTATGAAAAAGAGAGCAGTTGAAATTATGACAATTCTCCTATATTAATATTAACAGTCACATATAACTAATCATGAAATTTCAGTACCTCTTTGAAGTGTTATTGCTTCTCTTTTGCAAAGTTGATACGTAATTGTTCAAAGCTGCAAAGCTGATCAAATATATTAGAATAGTAAAAAAAATACATTCATAGCGCCAATAAAGCTGAACTTTAAGTACAAAACATATCTTACTAGTATTATGCATCTTGCGGAACCTCTTGGTACACTATGTTGGATGTGAAGACTCCTGATTTCTTTATGTTACCAAGTGCTTAATCAAAACCTTTGTATTCCTACGAAATGTCCATCTTGATAACGCCACGTAAAGTTGCTCGTACAAGAATATCAGTTCATGTAGATAGACGCCAACATGCGGAATCGTTTGTCCTTGAACTTTATTTATCGTTTGTCCTCGGACAATGTCAAAAGATTAAAAATCATTTCCGATCTTTTCTCAGTCAAAGATGCAAAATAATTATATAATTAAATTGAGAGTTCAATTGTGGAAAAATGCACGTCGTTCGTTATTGGAACTGCCAAAGAAAAATAAGACCGTATTTTGTTATTTCTATGTAAAGCTCCTATAATTAGTGCTGGTATAGACCTGTATGCTATACTTCCACTAACAATCCAAAACAAGAACTTTGAATTCATGCTAAATTAATGTCTAAAAGTTATTCATCAGTACTATGTAGTGAAATTAACTTTGCAGTTGTAGATTGTTCTGCAAACTTGATATGCCTTGAACATATATAAACATCCTAATGGTGTTCTAGATAGCATGAGAGGAGCAAAGCTAATTGAAGTTGCGAGCCATTTAATCTTTGATGAGACTCCAAGCTATTATAAACTTGGAAGTCAGACTCCACCATGCAACTTTTTTTGGAACTGTATGATTGTACCAATCTATCACCAACTCTAGTAAATTCTAAAGAGTACTGGGACAGAGAAATAATGCTGACATAGTAGGATTCATTTATTGTTGTAATCGAGATTCAACGGTTTAAAATTACTATTGCACATCAAGGATAGTTCCATGATCTAGAATTAAATAAGGCAATAACGAGTTATGATACACTAAGATGTTGAATTGATAGTAAGCTGCAAGGTGAGCATTCTATACTTGTTTTAAGTCAGAATAAAGTTCCAAATTGCAAAGATGAGGGTAATGAGATAAACTGGGGTCCATTTAAGGCATAACTGCACAACTGAAAAGTTAAGACTAATTTGCATAGTGTCATGGGTGTGTGTTTTTACCATAACAGTTAAGTAACTTAATAATGTTAAAACATACAATATGTTCTACTATGACTCCTGTAATCTCCCTTTGCTCACAGATGATGGGTGCATCAGACCCCAACCGAACTTTGCTGGCAGTATCAAGGAGAAAAAGCTGAAAACAGGAAACATTGACAACAATCGAAGTATTAGGGGTAAATAAATGCATCACTGAACTATCATTTTGGCAAGTTCTAATGTAACCAGATAGGTATAAACTGAGTATTAATCTCACACTGAGGACAAAATCAGGTTTTAGTTGAGCCTTGATTGAGCTCACTTAATTATCTGGGAATCTGATACTATATGGTACTCAGTATTAGTACAATTTTGACTATATGGGAATCTGATACTTTATGTCTGATACTATATGAAAATCAGTGTTAAGTGGAGCTCTTTGAGTGAACAAATGTAAACCTATCATAATATATTTGTACACAAAGAAAGAACATCATCGTTGGCATATATGAATGAGCTCCACAAATATATTTCCTCTTTTCTGTACACAAGATTTTGTATAGTTCCAATGGAACGACGTGCATTTTTTCACAATTGAGGACATGTAAGAAAAAAATAGCACAAATTATATATTTTTTTTTTGGAAGTTTATTCATTGAGGACATGTAAGAAAAAAAAATACTCAAATTATATTGAAGTTTCAACAATGGCAGCAACGAAAAAATTATTCAAATGCAAAATTTGTGCATTAACATATGGGCTAATTCATGAGTGATTTACATTAAAAAGAATTTAGTGCTTGCCTATCTGAGAAGCAGCAATTCGAAAGATTTAGTGCTTGCTCTCAGCTTTATGTTCGAAAGATTTTGCTGCGCCCCTCTAAATGAAATGGCTCGTCGATTGGTTTCGGAAGAACCAAAGGGCCTGCCTAGGAAAGGAGATTTTAAATGACAAGGGTACTGAATATTTTATTGGAACTGAGAGGAAAGGAGAGGAACGCGTAATTGAGATGCAGAGACGGTTATCGAAAGAACAGAGGATGCATAGGACTGAAAGGAGAGGATGCGCATAATAGATGGGAGGGTATTTTTGTCAATATGAAAAGTCTGAACAAATGAACTCTTCCATTCTTTAGATGCTTTTCTAGATAGTATAGATATAGATATAGATAGATTACCAAGTAACCTGATCTCCGCCTTTCCAGTAGTAAGATGCAAAGATTTTGACTAAGGTAAAGTATTTAATTTAACAAAATATGCTCTTCTGAACTTGAGCATCCTTAAGACAAAAGGGGATGTACAACTTTCTATTATCCAATAAGATCACCTTGCTATCAAAATTTTCCTCCTATAATGTAAAATGAAAATTACAACTTAAAGACGGAAGCATTCTTTAGGGCCATCAATATAAGCATCATTTGCTCTCTTGCTTTCCTCTTTAGCATTGTCATATACCTTGATCAAACTTTCTGAAAATTTTCTCATTTGTTCAAAAAATCTGTTGAGGCACATTTGCATCACCCCCAATTTTGACTCGATCGCTCCTTCCTCCACCACCTTTGGTAGGATATTCTTACTAGAAATATTTAGCTCAGAGGAAAGCAACTTCATTGAATCAAGAGCATCTTCTGACAGAGTAGTAACAGAACCATTTGACCAATCACGTAATAGCACAAAAATTGGGGGAGCATGGGGCCGCTGCGGTGAAATTGCTATTTTTCTTCCCCTAGACTTCTCTTGGGGTTAAAAAATGCAACTTTGAAGCCATGCATTGAGAGATTCAATAATCTATGGTGTTTGATCCAATTTGACAATGTTGACTCGAGACAGTCGATTTCTATACAAAGATGTATAAGTGCTTGTTTTTGCAATTCACTTTGTGGTTCTGTCGTTGTTGGGGATTTTTTGTCTTTTTTTGTGTGGTGTGCAAGTGAGATGGTGATCTGTTGTGCATGGTAGGTTTCTAGCATAGCTCTCCACATTCTGGTCAAGCTGCACAAATGTCATAGCTTAGATATATCACCCAAAAACTAATACAAGATATCCAGAAAAAGAAAAACTGATACCCTTGGATGAACTCCACTAGTTGAGGATGCAATTCTTCATCCCGTAGCTTCTCAATCCTTCTAGAGATGGAGTCGACTGCCCAGATGGCTACCGACAGCCGTGAATGCAAATCTTTTACTTTAGCTCGAGTTTTGTCAATGACTTGTTTGTCAAAATCCCGTGCAAATTGGTGCGTCAGTTGTGTGTGCTTTTGATCATATGCCTTTCTGAGTGACTCACTAGCCTACAAATTATGAAAATATTATGACTAAAGTGTTACCCAACTTCAATGATATTATAAAGAGATGGTGCCATACCAAACAATTAGATCCTTTTTTTCAGATCAAGGTTAAGACATACTGATAAAAACTGTCTGACATTACTTGTGCATCTGATGCAGTCACACCCGATTTATTAGGTTTAGAACATGACTATGATTATAAACTAATCATACTGAGTCATACTGACAACTCTATGCAGTATAACATTGGTGCCCACAAAAATTTAAAATGTGATGCCTACCTGCTGCTACTCGTAAAAATGGAACAATGATTAATGTGCCCCTAACAGGCGTGGAAATTTTAAAATATGCTCCAAAATAAAACAAAAATCATTGTTTGCACCTATTCTATGTCACAAATTTCTTTTCAAGATATGAATCCTACGCACCTTTTTTCAATACAAAGTGCTTGATGCGGGAGCATAGGTATCAAAATATTAAGAAGCAAGGTCAAAGAATGAAGGGAAATTTCCCATCCTTTTTCCCTCATTTTGCAAAGTAAATGGAAACTATCCTTTCTAGTTCAAGGAGATAAAGGGAATGTTTCTCCAAAACACACACCAGATGTCACCTTTTGCGTAAGGACAACACAGCTAATATGAGCAATGACTGGCTGCTGGAAATAAGATTATTATTTACAGGTTCTGCATTATTTGAGCACATTCAATTTTACATTGGGGATGCGTATTCCTCCCCAAATTAAATTCCTTTCCTTGTACTGTCCTTTTTCTCTACTATTTGTGCTACATTCTGAAACCATATATCCCAATTGTTTGTCTATCATCAAATGAATAACCTACCTTACTGCAGAGTTAAAGTCCATACTAGGCCAAAGAACAGTCTCTGCTCATTTAAGAAGTTGAGTGATTTCAAACAAAAAAGGATGATTATCATTCATAACAAAGTTCAATTTATTACATTTTCAGTGTTGCATAGGATCTGGGTACTCTGTCTTCTTCAAAAACTAGAATGAAAATAAATATTAACACAACATCAAACTGACCTTCAACTCATCATAAAGTTCTCTCTCCAAGCATAGAGCCGGTCTAGAGCCGACGAATGACTTCCTGAAATCATAGAAAACTCGTCAATGAAATCGCTGACACTTTCCACTGTCTCCTCTTTAGGCTGCAAAATCAAAGGGTTTCTAGAAGATGAAGATTGTGACTAAACCGAGCGGTTCCAAGTTATAACCTTAGCCAGGTGTTGATCAGATTCTATAAAGGAAAAAAAAAATATCATGCATCAGAGTTCAAACATGCAAAAGTGACAAACAAGAGAAATCAAAATATAGAAGTAACCTTTAAGTCTTTAGAACTAATTTTTGTTTTCTCAATAGTGACAAATTACACCATCATTGTTCGCTATATAAATGATGTACAGAGTAGCACCCTGGTATGCTTCTAACATAAGGAGAAATTGGGTTAGTTGCTATTTTCAATTGTCATAGAGATTAGCACCGGAGATGTACTGAAGGGCATCTGGTAATAGGCATTTGAGTGAACAGACAACAAAAAACTATATATTATTTCCTTGTACTACACAGTTGTTTCAGGTCCCCTAGAGAGTTCATTAAAATTATGACAAACATACCATTTCCTGCATCACCATTTGCCTTGCAGCAGATGAGACAAGACAATTGCATAACAGATGGCGGTGTTTTTCCTGTAAACAAAGAGCATAGTACATAAAGATGGGAACCTCATTTAGGCAATCCAGGAAGCTTTGCAAATATCATACACTGTATTTGCTGCCACTAAGAATTAATAAATAAATAGTTGCAAATAGCGTTCAACATTTCAGGTATTTGCATAATAGTACTTAAATTTTCTTACAGTTATTCTAAAAATACTGCATTGCTGCTTATCAATAGAAAAAAAAAAAGGCCTAAGTGTTTCTATTCCAAGTTTCTATATGCTTGGAGTATAATTTGACATCAGTATAGCTTTTTGCTTCATCATGTGCCGTCTTATATAGTGCTACCAATTTGATATTATTGCTGGTCATGAACTGCTCTTAACAAGGGCAGAAATAGGTTCCTATTTTATTATTTTTGAGTTGACATAACCAAAGGAACAGTTTGCATAATTCCTGGTTAATGTAAATTTATAAGATCCTGTGTTTTTAAAAATACCCAACTATTACGGAAATTGTTGGTTTGTTTTTTATGCATATGCACAACCTATGTCTTATTACGGAAAAAAATAACAAAAAAATTGAAAAAGAAAAAGACATTAATATTTAAAAGAGTTAATATATCATCCCTCACTTCCTGTCCCCCTCTCGCGTCCTCCGCTACGCGACAAAACAATTACGTGATACAGTATAAAGACTTGTAACATTTAATATAAAGACTTCCATGTTAAAATGGAGACTGCCAAATAAAGTATTATGTGTACATTCCCTAAGAAATGAAGACTGCCAAAAGTATAAAGACTTCAAATGTTAATTATAAAGACTTCCATGATACAGTATTCATTGCAGTATATAATTAACAAGGAAATTACAAATAAATACTACATGTCTTGCGAAATGAAAACTTGACACTCAATATTTATTATAATGAATCCAGTCCAATAGTATAAAGACTACTACATTTGTCGTATATGGGAGGCGTGTAAGGGGGCTTGTAAGGGGGGACAGTTAGTCGCTTCATATTTAAAATGCCAAACCTAATGGTCTGAGAAGATACAGCAAGTCGAATCTTTCTTATCTCAAGCATATGGGATACCTCGTGACCGGACTCAGCCGCCTTACTAAACTGATGCTCAATTTCTCTTATGCTAGACACCATATATTTAGCTCTATGTGTTATAAACTGACATGCATCGTCTTCATTTCCAATTTCATCCTTCGTTTTTCCATTGTCAGGCCTGTCACTGCCAAAAGACTCGGCCTTCCCAATCGGGGTTGAAAATTCAAGCTCTACCTCTTCATCAGTTGGAGAGATCAAATTCGTCTTATTTGTTTTCATATTGTATAGTGTTGGGTCAGTACTAGTTGGGTCGAAGAAATCCCATGATGAATTTTCTCCTTCCATAAAACGGGTTCCGTTTAGGTTTATAGAAAGATTCATAGGGACAGCCCTGCTTGCTCTCATGTAATTAACACTGTCATTTTTCACAAATGGACTTGGTGTGCCATTTGACAGCAGGCTGGGGTCAGGAATAAGCCTCGACAAATTGCTGAGAGCTTGACTCAAATTGCGTAGAGATCGCAAATAAGAGAGTTGGGCCGGTGACAATGCATACCTAGAGTTAATTGCACAGTTGACAAAGCAAACTCGATATTTGCATAATATGAGGGATTGAGGGCTGTGGTGTGATCTTGTTTTGTTTTGAGCTTGAAGTCCCCATTGGAGGTCTTTTGTTGCATGTGGGCTTGAGACTTCACAGCATGTTCAAATTCACATATTTGCTAAAATTTCCTGAAATTTAACAAGTTGCCTCCTTGAAGATCTTCATAAAGTCTCAAAAGTCTCAAACTTTACTAGAGAACTAGAAATTGAATCGCGGCATATCGCCGTTTTTTTAAGAAGGAACTTTTTTATTAGAAATAAACGACTCAATTATACTAATTTCAATATTTTGGTTAAATAATATTGTTTTGCTGAAATTAGAGTTATATAATAATAAATATCATACATCTTTCTTAAATTCTTTTAGAAGTATGATGATTTATGTGAGATGAGGAAGGCATGAACATTAATGACGTGAATTAATGTTATTAATGATTTATACTAAAATTAATGACTTGAAATTGATTACGTATATTTAATGGCGTGTCTCATTAATGACGTGTCACGTGTCTGATAACCTGAACACACGTACAATGCAAATTTAATAGGAAAATAAATTGTCGGAGTGTCAGAAAAACTGAACACGCCGACACTGAGCAAGCTTTATATATAGTCACGAGCGTAACTATAAATTCATATTAGGTGGATCTATAATTTTTTTGACAACATATATAGAAAATAATATCTATAGTAAGTATAATTCTAATATAAATAATTCTATAACAAATTAACATATATAAGCTTCCTAAAAAATTAATCACATATATCAACAACAACTTAAGCGATCTCTCTCCTCTCTCTCTCTCTATGAAATTATATGTTGCAAATTATTTTTAGTCAAAAGTTAAAAAAATATCATGAGGTGCTACGCGCTAAAAATCATACAATCTAGATATCATATAATGCATACATAACATTCAAAACCATTTTTATTTTTTTAAGAGTAAGCTTTTCATACATAATTTTTATCTATTACCACATGTAAATGTAAATAATAATAAATAAGTATATATACTAATAAATCGAAAAAGAATGCAAAGCAATAAAAGGTGGGGAAGTTGACGATATATGTATTCTTTCATACCATCACAAAATGACAGCTTAGAAGATTCTTCATTGGGTTGAAGAGTTCAAACTGTTTTTGATTAATTATCAAACTTATTTCAAACAGATAAATATAATAATCAAGCCCAGAACTTATCTACATGTAAAGGACCTGTGAAATTTTAAATAGTACTATGGTTCTAATGTGGTTCTGGTAGGGTAGTTTTTTTGTTTCTTTTTACTGAGAACAAACCAAAATATTACCTTACCGAATAAGTGAATAGTCCTCCTTTCCTCTTTGTCCCTTTGGTTGCTCCTACAAATCACGATTCAGTTCTTGATTGCTCCTCTCTATTAAGTTCTGATCGTACAAGAAATCAAGCATGAGATGTTAGCAGAATTACCAAATTCAAATGGTAATTTCCAGAAAGCCTTCGTACAATAAACTTTTGCTTCTTTAATAACTCTCTCAAATTGACCCAAAACTAGACGTAAGAAAAACTAAATTCTTTATTCACCGCTTGGGCCCATCTGAATAGTGACGGTGTATGTAAACATGGTGTATGCACATTGTCATGTTATAAGCAATTTGGTGGGTAAACTTTGTCATAAATGCATGGATCCCACACCGACACGCAGAACAACTGCTCTTTTTGTTTCCAAGCCGCATGCCAAAAAAAGACGAACACCTTTAGCATCGCTCATCTCTATCATGCGGTGTGAGCAACTAACTGGTTGACCAAATATTTGTGTGCAATAAAACAAATTTGGATAGTCTGTGTTCGAAACACTGTTGCAAAAGGAAGCACTACACATTTGTACGTGTACTCCAAATATTTAAATGGATATGAAGAAAATATTAGGTTACAAGATTATTTAGAGGGAGAGAGAGATCTAGGCACAGAACCACAAACATTAAACTTATATGTACAGTTCACCAATTCTAGCTAATACATATGAAACACATTTTGATCACTTGCCTATATATATGGTATACATAAGAGTATAAGACGTAGGTATAATCAAAAATGAAAAAAAAAATGACAGGCAAAAATTTGGAGAACTATGTTCCAGCAGGGTAAGCACAGGCAAAGGCCAAATGAATCAAGGTTCCAGATCACGCAGTGCCAGTGATCAATCTCTCTCTTTGGTCTAGTTTCTTTATCTTTATTAGCCCTACAAGAACTTGTAGTCCAAAAATGCACCGACAATCTAATCAAAAGGTTGTAAGCTATTGAGGAAACTTGTTTATGTGCTATGTTTGAAACTGCATGTTCTCGGATCTTTTGCAAACATTCCATGCAGATATGAGATATCACTCACAGTAAATCCACAAAATGTATTAAACCGTACTTAATTAAGTAAGACCGAATTATATGCATTAATTTTTTTTTGTGAAAATTAGGTCTCAATCTCCACCAATATCAAAAATCAAGTTCAAAATCGAACTCCGATCAATCCTCAAAACCAAAATCCAATAAGGGGGTATGAAATGAATCAAGAACCAGCAGCATATTCCATGAAAAATTCTTACCAGAAATTCTGATATCATAGCCGAAGATGGAGCCTCTCTAATAAAAAAACAATTCGACTCAGTTCAGTTTGACAGGAACCAGAGAGGGAGAGGGAGCTGTAGCGGAGAGACAGAACCTGGAGAGGGAGAGAGAGACCTTGGAGCCGCCGTGAGCCGCTCAATCAGTGAGAGATGAGAGAACGAGAGGGGGAGACGGGTTTCAGGGTTATCAGAAAGAAAAAGAAACGGCGAAAAAAAATTATATATATTACTAGTATCTGCGACGAAGGGCCGATCGGAGATGTCGTCGCAGAAACAATCTGGTGGCCCAGAGACGAGCCCAGCCCATTAAACGGATTAAAATGTCCAGCTCATTTGGCGACCTATTTGATCTGGGCCGCAGATTCGGTCTCAGAAGCCCAATTTTCTTGTAGTGACTTCCCCATGGGCCTATTACAATAAGCAAAAGTGTGAATTAATTGAACAAAAACAAATAAATAGAATTATAGAAACCGAAACGACGTGTTACAGAAGAGGTCCAAATTTAGACTACAAATACATGCCATGTTACTATATATGTAAACCCTATATTAATTTCTGCGGTTAATAATAAAACTCTTAGGGAGCTGATACGCAGATATCATATTTGATATCAATAGTTGAGTTATTATGCACATTATTTTGAGTTATTATGCATGTTAGTTTTTGCACTGAAATAGTTATGCATGTTTTTTTTATACTGAAATAATTATGCATAATACTTGAGTTATTATGCATATTATTTTGTTAACATACATAATAATTTTACAGTACAAAAATAGCATGCATAATAAGTCAAATAATGTGCATACTTTTTTTTGAAGAAAAAATAATGTGCATAGTAAATCAACTAAATGTGCATAATAACATCGGTATCGATAGTCACTTAGTCAGTATCAAATGTGGTATATATCTAGGGAACATTATCCAAACTCTAATTTGTACTACAAAAGGTTTGAGATGTGATGTTTATAGTCAGTGACACTGTCGTATATTTCTAAAATTGCCGATTTAGACCAGCAAATGCTGTAAAATGAAACTTTAACATCTTATAAGAATTGAGAATCGAACCAGCCTCTAATATAACCGGAACCTTTAATAAAAAGGACCTACGTACAAAAGGTCCTCAAGTAGTATTACGTTTAAATTTAGTACATAATTTCGCTAAGTTCTCAATTAAGATCTCGTTATTTCATACAACTTAAAACACTGATCTCAGTAGCACTTATTAGTATGTATGTGCACGTGCGTACTTTTCTCCAAAATTTAGCATCTTTTAAAAAGTTATATTATACATGCACTAGTCCCTATGAAGCTTCCATACAGCTTGATTAGGCTAAGCAAAGCAGCAGGCTAAGTAAAGTTATATTATACACTTGTCCTGACATTTCCATGCAAATTGTCATGTGCTTGCATGGTTATTAGCCAACAAAAGCATTAAGCACATGATCAGAGAGTTATTAACATCTAAATTACCAAACATATCTACTAGTTATTAGTTAAGTACTCTCCTTGAATATGGAAAAGCATATCTTGGATTGGTCGCATGCACTAGTTAACATCCTTAAAAGGTACTGTACTACTTACTGTTTTTGCTTTTCTGGTCCTATATTAATAGAATTCACTTGGTTAGTTTATGTTTACTTCAAATTAGTTGCTGTAAGAGTTTGCTAATCAAACCGTCTCATGTCGAGGGATCACCGGACCAACGCTGGCTGGTGGTGGTCCTTCTAGAATATTGCTTCAAAGTTCAGCTTGTAGCAGCTTAAGCAATAAATCATTTAATTTATTCGACCAGTACTACTGTTACACAATAACATGAGGTCAAATTTGAATCAAGTAAAAAGAAGTTTAATTTGGATGTGCATCTAGTATTTGGGCATGGATTTAAAAGACAGTTACAAATTAAAGAATGTTGATTGAGCCCAACTAAACCCAAAAATAATCATTCTAGCTTTCTAGATCCACAGATCTCAAAGTTTAATATACTATTCCTGTCTTAGTTAATGATCCTTTTTTATAGAAATTTAAGCATGTTACGTAAAAGTTCCATATTTCTACACATAGAAACACAAGTCTGACATGATGAGCGCTTTGTTATTATATACAAGTATTATTTCTCGGAGATTAATTATGTTGTCTGTATATTAATTTACTACATAGATCTAGTATGAAAAAACAGACAAACACCTCACGATTATAATCATGCATCTCAATTGTTATTAAATTCTGACTTTCTTATAACTAAATGTGTTGTCCTTTGAACCGACCATTACAAATCGGGACAATTTTCCTACTACAATAATCAGTCAGGCTAAACTGGTAAATATGAAATGACTTGTATATTTCAGGATTGATTTGAACTGTCGAATCTGAAATAGATCTGATATTACAAACACCCAAAATAATAATTGGAGAATATACCCGCAGATCTCAGAATGTCACTCGTACTTATATGAAGAGAATAGTTGTATTGATATTTGAATATTGCGTTCTTGCAAGC
Organism: Eleocharis quinqueflora; assembly: GCA_964058865.1. Classification (NCBI taxonomy): domain Eukaryota; kingdom Viridiplantae; phylum Streptophyta; class Magnoliopsida; order Poales; family Cyperaceae; genus Eleocharis; species Eleocharis quinqueflora. Next base: position 129,355 of record CAXKVX010000037.1, on the reverse strand, counting down.
TCTGTTTATAATTTACATCATGGGATATTATACATCATTGGCTTTGATTGGCAGCTAGCCATTATGGCTTTGTACTATTCCTAACAGTTACTATTTTCCCTATTATCTTTTCCAATAATAATCTAACTTAATCCTAACCGCTGATCTATGATAATGACTCTGAGATCAATCCTCTTCCTCTTTATTATCAACATACTTGCATATGTGTCAAAACATTCAGCTTTTCTGATATGACACAATCACCCAAAAAAGTTACTGTTAAGCAAATTGCAAGTTGCTGACCTCTGAACGAGACTGGTGTTTCATTCTTACTTTATCAGTTAGAAAAAGAAAAGGTTTTTGGTTGCAGAATTCCCACAAAAATTGCCTAATCAGAGAACGATGACCAGTGAAACAAGATCACAATACATGACACGTCTAAAACACGGCAAAAAAAATAAAACATAAAAGCATGTGTTATGCGAAGCTGTGCAAAGATCAGGTTGTTTTGTGAAGTAGTAGGCTGGTACAGATCAGGATGCAATACAGTGCACATCTCTTTAGGCCAATTGGCACTTCGGATGAACCCGAATGCAATGGTCGAAAATTGGTCAAGTCTGATGGTGGGGCAGGCCTTGGAGGAAGTGACAAAGGTGGACCTGTGGATGGATCCAGTGGGAATGTCGGAGCTTCTTCAGGTGCAAAATTAGGCGCTGGAGATGGGGTTGGTGTTGATATCGTTGCCAGATTTGGAGGAGTCGGGACATGCCAAGGTGCTAATGGAACTGGCAAAAATGCATAACAATTGAACTTATTATTTTTGCGGTTTAAGATACTGTTACTGTTTCAGATGATTTTTTTTGTTGTTAATTGACTACAGATATAGTGAAAACTCAAAATCTACAAAAATGGGTAATACCAAGTGTTTAATAGTCAGAACATATTACAACACTTATATTTTACTGCTATGTTTCTGTGGTCTGCTTTCACAAGCTATCCTTAACTGTTCTTGACTTGATTTTGGTTAACAACCAAGTTTGAGTATTGTTACTTATACGATTATTTTTCCCAGTTATTCAAGGTAAAAGAAAACATACGTGTGATCCTTTTAACGAGCAACATTTCACAAAAAGAAGTGATTTTATTTTTAAAATCAGACAAACATGATTAGCAGTAATTGTTTGCAGCATTGTTAATAGGGGAAGAGCATGGGTTAGCTTTATTTTGATTGTAGGGACGATTTCAGTTTATATTGTTCATGCACAATCCATCTTGTAATATTGTAAATATTTACTTCTTTTTCAATTAAATTATTAGTAGATGATTACCTAGTACTTCAAAAGCAAAACAAAAAACAAAAAATGCTAAAACTGTCTTCATCAAATGAGTTGAATAAGCAAGTGCAAGCTCTAAGAAAGAAAAAGTTTCAATATTCAAATGCATCAAAATTACCTTTATCACAACGAGTTACTGGTGCAGAAACTATTTTGCAGACAGAAAGCACAGCAAGTGCGCGCGAAACATTTATTCGGACGCCTAGCCTTGCTGCTCCAACAACAGCTTCACATAAGCAAGTGTTACTCTGTTTCACAATAGAGCCGAGCTCGATGCAACAAGCCCCGCCTTGTCTCGGATAGACCATGGATCCTTCTAGAACAGAATCCAAACAGTCACTCAAACTAAAGAATGCACCTGAACAATGTGGTGAAGTTTGAGCACCATTTGACAAGCACCAGACAAGGAGAGAAACATAGAGCAGATTCCTTTTCATTTGACCCATTTCAGGAGATGAAGCAAGTGTATCATATTATATCAGTTAAGGAATTTCGATTGATGGAAATGATTAATAACTTACTGGGAAATGATGGTATGATTTGGATCATTAAATGGTCACTAATTAACAATTAATCTATGCTAGCACTGAACTAAATGCTACTTATTAAAGGTTAAACTAAAACAATCATCGTATTGTAAGAGATCATTTCAAGAGGGAAGGAGACCAATGGTTTCAACTTTTTAATTAATGGACTGTGCATGGGAAACTGGGAATAAATGCTCTTTTAGAGGGAAGACCAACGGTTTAGTTTGGCATTTTGTTGAGCTCTTGAAGTACCATTACCATTACTGTAAGAACCTTTTATTGCATGCGTTGGATGAAAACCAAAGACAATTTTAATTACTAATTAAGATTGCAACGAAGAAGAGAGGACGCGTTGCATCTTTGAAATATTGTAAAATTTCCATTTCGTTTTGAATCTGACATCGTTTTAGCAGTACATTATGTTAATTTTGCATTATAATTAAGGTTCAATAAGTCATATTAAGAGTATCTGATAACAAATTTAAAATATTTTATACAAGAATTGAAATACGACAATTTTGGACTATAATGATGCATTATATAAAACAAAACAAAAAAAAACAGTAATATATTAGCTTTTATATTACAGGGATGTTGTTGTATGCCTGAAATTGTAAGCCCCACCATGATCAAGATTACGGGATATCCACAGTTCAAAACATAGAACATTTAAATAATTTATAATACAAAGAAAGGAAATTCGAAATAAGAATTAGAGTTTAAGATTTTTCTAAATGAAAATGTATTTTCATGGAATTAAATATAAGAAAATTCTCTTTTTTCATGAAAATGTCAAAAGAAAATGTACAAAACTAAATACTTCCAAATAAATAAATTTCATATTATAAGTCTTAAATAAAAATAAAAATATGTATATACAAATAAAAGGATATTTTCAAAGTATATTTTTTCTCAAAGCATAAATAAAACAAAATCTCCTTTCTTTAAGGGAAGTAGAACTTTCACAAAATATTGTACTAAATAAAAAAATTCAAATGCATAAATCAATTTTATAAATCAATTTTTTTTCAAATAAAAGTATTAAAAATAAAATTGTTCAATATCTTACTTTATACAAAATTATTTTGACCAAAAACTTACAAATATAAAGGAAATATAAAATTGAACAAGTTCGTGAATCCCTTTTATGTAAGAGGAAAATACCACGAATGTCTTGGAATGAAATGTCTTTCAAAGACCTTTCTCATACATGATATGGCAAGAAAATCTCAAAACATAGAAAATATAAATAAAATCGAACAAGTCTTGTGAAAAAAGTAATAAATAAATAAATTCAAAAATCTCATGTAAACAAAAGAAAACATCTTCAGAAACATTAAAAGTGCAAGAAAAGCATTAAAAATATAAACAAGAAGCTAAAAATCTTCTAAGACCAAATTCAAATAAAATAATTCTGTTTTTATGTACAAAGCCATGTATATATTTTCTTGTATATTAAGGATGTGAAGTTATGTTATGATGCATGACTCATAGATCATACAAATATAATGTTCAAACATTCTCTTTCTTTTCTGAAACAAAACATATTTTTTTCATGGAAGCATAAAAAAATGAGAAGATAAAAGAGAAATGGAAATTCCTTCATAAGAAAACACATGTCATTTGTCAAGATCAAACATGTATCCAAATATACATAAATGTAAGAAACTCAAACACATGCTCAAATAAAATAAACACATGTTCAAACAAATATAGAAGAAGAAAAGTAAGATAAGCATTGGAGCGAGATGATATAAGAAATTTAGTTAGTAATATTCATCAAAATGGTCATTATAAAGGGGTTTGAAAAAAATAATTTGGTGCTTTCAAATCAAATCAAATCGCTTTAGAAAATTGCCTTGTGTTATTCAGTATATTTCTCCCATCACTTGAGAATCATGGCTATTGAGGACTGAAATAATGCCTCATGTAAATAATGGCAGGGACTTGCGCCTGACCAGGACATAGAAACTCAGTACCTCATTGGTCAAAATAAACAAAGCTCTGAACGATTGCGTACACCCAAGTCACAAAAGAAATCACGCGCATTCGGGGTGACATGTCCACTTTTTCCAAAAAAAAAAGATACGCCTCCTCAGACCGAAGGAAATAGGTGATGATGGAAAGAAAGAGGGTGCGAGGGGCGCGAAAAGGGCGACCGACAATATGCACTTGTCCTGATGTCTCTTATGCCTTGAGAATAACTAGTTGATATCAGGCAAATCCTGGCATGGCTCATTGGGGAGTGGTATGTTAGAATGAGATTCTAAGGTCAAGTGCTAGTGCGGAAGTATTTTTTACAATTACAATTCAAACTTTTGAATCTTAATCACCTAGCTAAATTCATAAGGAAGCAAGTACTAATTGTAATTTAGCAAATCAAGATAATAAAGTGCGAGTATAATAAAGAGAGAGAGAGAGAGAGAGTAAAGAGCAAAGAGCAAGAGAACACAAGAACACGTGATATAACGTGGTTTGGCCTAGAAACAAACTAGATCTACATCCACGAGACTTCCAGAACCAAAACTTTCTTCCGGGACAGAATCCACTAATCAACAAGAGTTTTTATATCTTTGATATAATTGTGGAATATATCTTTGATTTCTTCTCAAATAAGCAAACCATCTTAGGTTCCTAAATCTATGAATGGAGCTACACCACTCTACAAGATAAAATGTCTGATTGATAACACAATCTAGAACAGTGATGCACTACTTGACAACACAATGTAGCACATCAAAAGGCTAAACAAAGCTAGCAAAATAAGTGTTCTCGGATCAACAATTACATGATTGTAGCTATCATAAATCTCTCAGATTAGGCAGCTGTAGGCGATGTTTTAGTGTTCTTTCTGATGCTCAAATATGTGCTTGAAAGCTTGGGGAGGTTTTGATTATCTTCCTAGTTCGTATACCCAAGGTATATATAGATTGGGCACTTCTTGAAGTCTTACAATCTTGAAATTTTGTCCTTGCGTTACATATTCATGCAACCCGTTACAGAATCTGTTATAACGGGTCGACATCTTTCCAGATTTGCCTTTCTCTGCTTGATTCACTGATTTCTGGGCCCTCTTGAGCAGGAACTCGTTGTGACGGGTTGGAAACTCGTTATAACGGATGAGGAACCTATTGTGACGGGTTGAGCATGCGTTATGGTAACGCATAGCTCTGGAATTCCTTGTCTACTTCAGCACTTCTCCTCTTCAATCCGTTATGACGGGTTAGGTATTCGTTGTGACGGATTGAGCATGCGTTATGGTAACGCATGGCTGTGGAAATGCCCAAATGACTTTCTCTTGATGCCTATGTGATTGTCTTGACTTGTACATGCATGTTTGAGCATTTACGTCATAAATATGTAACTATATAAACATGCATCTCACCAAAACTCAATTGTGCAAGATTATTTATATCCCATTAAATTTACAAACTTTAAAAATAAAATGGACCGATGAAAAAAGTTGCATACATCCATAAAATAGACTAAGAGGAATTTGTTATGTGATGGGATTCAATACAAATCTCTTCATAAAATTCACGTCCTACCCACTTTATATCCAACAGATTCTAAAACTATAAAATTTTGTAAAGTTGGGCTACTTTTGCAAGAACAAATGATTGTGATTGGATTTGGATCATAAATAATATTTTATGTTGTATTTAATCAAGGAGAGAAAATAGTTTATCTCATGTGCATGTGAATGTAAAAGGCATTCTTAGTTATCTGCATCTACAAAAGCATTGTAGTCTCGAATATCCATATTTCTACTCTACACTTCAAATTATTTCAGACTCATAGAATTATAAACGTAAGACAAAATAAACGTAACGAAAGTGATCATTTGCGTTTAACGTTGCGTCTAACTAAACGCAACAAACTTGCGTTTAACATTGCGTCATGACGAAACGAAATAAACTTACGTTTAATGTTGTGTCATGACGAAACGAAATACAAAACATTTAAAACGTAATTCATTGACAGCTCTAGAGAAATATCACTTTCTATTTATCAATTTATTTGTAAGACGATAAATTCAGAAACCCAACACAGTCCAAATATAAAAAGTGATCTACCCAAAAGGCACAGTCCAAGTAAAAAATATTGAACTTCGTAAACCCAGCACAGGCCTATAAAAATCCAACTTTATATACCCAACGGTTGGAACTCGGAATGGAAAAAAATTATATTACCCAAATGGCCGAGTCCAAATAAAAAAATTCAAATACCACACAAGTCCAAAAATGTATTCCGACCTGCCGGATTCGAACCAGCGACCTAAGGATATCTGTGCACAACTACAGTCCTCCGCTCTACCAACTGAGCTAAGGTCGGTTTGTACGACAGGATGCAACTTTTTTTCTTAAACGTCAGTTTACAGGCAAAGGGCATATGCCTACGTGTGTAATCAATACGCTCTACCAACCGACCTAGACATGTTGCGTATGAAAATTCAGTCTACCTAATCTAAAAAGTGAACTATACAAATAGCCGTTAGTAAGGTTTAACCAATTAATTTTTAAATTGGTCATCCCTGAACTTCTGTTCAAACCTATCCAAAACCTCCTCGTTCGTACCATTCCTGCTATCAATACTATATATAAAGTTTGATCAGCGTCCACGTGTCCAATTTTTCCGACACGCGGACACGCCATGTTTCAGTTCAAATTGTGTTGTAGGTGTGTCCACTTTGCGCGACACGGAGACACGGAGACACGTTTTTAATATTTGTGCACCGCGAATGCACCAGATGTAGATAACTTTTTCCCGACGTCTCTTTATTTTTTTAGAAAAAGCTCTTCCTCTTACTCGCGAAATTTGTCATTGTACTCTCTTCCCCTCTTTTCCGACATATCTAAAATACACATGGAGAATTTCAATGGATCCCGTCTCGCATATTTCCGTTACTCTATTTCTCTGCGGCTTTCAATGCTCCCCATTTTAATGCTCTCTTTATTGTTTTTTTTTTCTCTATAAATTTCATCGCTTCATTAAATCATACGTGTGATTGAGAATTTTGTCCAAGCATTTACTCTCCTAGCGTTTTAAAACATGATGCGTGATTGAGAATTTCACAGTTAATATCGCCATAACCCTAATCGCAATAGGAGAGCATGTCTTTACTCCGCTCTCTCTACAAGCAAGCACTCAAAGTCAATGAAGTTGGTTTCTTTGAGGCTGAGGTTGGACTTGCTTCTGAACTCTTATATGGGGTTTGATTCTTCTTTTTTATTTTATTTTCCCTCTTTTTTGGATTAAAGGACAACCGACGTCTAAAATTCAAACACATTGAGTTGGAAGCAAAATCGAACACATAAAAGAGGGAAAAGAGAGACAAAATACATTCAATATCATACTTCCTGGGTTTCAATCTGAGGTCCTTCTTTAATTTGTCTCTGATTTGCTTTGATTTGATTTGTAAAGTTAGTTTTTGATGTGTCATTAGTTACACCTGAATTATTAATTCTCACTGATAGGATTGAAGTTTGGATATTCGCCCAACTCAAATAATTAAAATGCTTTTATTTCAAGGATTAGTTTTGGTTTAGGATTTTCTTTAATTTAGATTGCTCGCAGAGATGGCTCATGTGCACCATCCCTTTTTTGTGTAGCAAATTGTATCAAAAAGCAATGTTGCATGAACGTTCCTTTCTCTGACTTACTAAAGCACAAAATGTTATTTTTCATTTTTTTATATTAAGTATGTGATTTTATTAAGTTCCTATTTGTTTATCGAGATGTGTTGAAATTACAGGGAAAAACAAAAAAGAGTTGACTTACGTTGAATGTAAATGTATGGCTTGTAGAAAGCACTAAGGCACATAGATTCATCACTACAAACTACCCTAGAAGACTAATGCAGCAACTTCTGATATATTGATTCGATTCTTGAGGTAATTTACATTTATTTTGAGAAAGAATTTTAGTTCCATGTCATCATATGAAATATATATACTCTTCTTACATGCTTGTACAGTTGTACCACTTACCAAATGGTGATGCATTTTTTCCTTCAGAATAACAACAACTGGCCAAAAAAGCAACATCATGACCTAAAAATATACATGAATATGATCACTAAAAACAAATATAAATTTTATTTCATTTTTAGGCGATGAGTGGTAACGACGTCGAACTTAGGTGGATGAAGGCGAGGAAGGGAGGCAAATGGGGAGTAAGGCCCCATTTGATCATAGGCATGTGTCCTATATCAGATCAAACGACACTCACTCTCATCGCTTCAAGTTGCAATTGTTTAATCATAGCATGGAGATTGGAGTTTGAGGTAATGGAAGAAGTACATTAAATGGAGGAACGAACTTGCTCTAATTTCAAGGTGACTGAGGGACTATACAAGATAAATAATAATATATAATTTAGTCATAGCATAAATTCTCGAGCTTCTACAGCTAGAAAATAATAGCTAGAAATTCAATTTTTATTTACATTTCTTCCATAAAAAGTTTGTTTATTATAATTTATTTTCTATTTTCTGGATTCGAAATTATGTACGACGCATATTGTCTAATGGATGAAATACAATTATTTTTTTCTTATTTTTTTATAAAATAATTTTGTAAGATGCGGCGAAGCCGCGAGACATTTCCTAGTTCATAATAGATAAAGGCTCGGTACTGGTTAATTTGAGATTATTGAATATGCGATGCTCGACATGACAATGACCATGTGAAACCCTACGGCTTCCATGTCAGGATAAGTAAAAAGTTGCAAATTCTTTTTTTGTGGTCGTAAAAGAAGTGCAACTGTCATTTCTTATAAAGCAAAGAGCCTGTAGTCAGTGAATCAGCATCAAGAGTCAGGTGTACTATAACACATATCTAATATCTAATTTTACCAGGTCTGGCTCTGACATCACGGCCATGGTAAGCCAAGCAAGGCAGAGATGCAGACGAGAAGTGAAGCCGATGGCAAAATGGGAAACTTTCTTCCTGGCTACGACATACGCAATTTGGAAGCAGAGGAACAATTGCATTTTTGGCGAGAATCAAAGACCAGCAAACCCATTACAATTAGCACACAGAGTCATGGAGGAGGTGAAGCTATGGGAAAAGTGGTGTTAGATTGATATGGCGGTAGGAAGAGTGGTATTTTTTTTCAGTTTAGGTAGCTAATCAAGATGGATGTAGAAGATAACTAGCAGGCTGTCTAAAACGATGGGATGTATTTCAATTTTACTTTAATGTATACTTGGCAGCTCCTGCCAAGAATTTCAAAAAATTTTACCAGGTCTGCTCTCAGCAAAACATAGTTTCATACATTAAATACTGCTACTTGACCAGGAGATTTGTTCAATAAGTGACCATTGTTGCCTGAAATCAAATAATCTGCCTTAGCAGGCAGTATGAAGTCGAATTTTGAAACAGTCAAAGACTCGGAGTGGAATTTTGCACAAGAAAAAAGGGGGGCAAAATAACAGCATTACATCTCATGGTACAACTAATGAGCAGCATAAGCAGGCATCTTTACATGCAGAAGTAAATGACCAAGTACAAAAGAGAGGGCCAGTATACATAGGGATGTCAATGCCAATGGACCTTACCCGCAGGTATTTTGCCTATCTCGCGGCCTACCCTGCCTACTCGGTGCACAGAGGTGGACTTAGAATTGGCAGCCAGACCTACTCATGGGCTTCACAGTCCGGCCCATGGGTTACCCGCACAGGCCCGTCCAATACTTTAGTGCATCACAACATCAACGCATCAAATAAAAAACATTTTTTATTATTGAATGTACAGTTTGTAATTACTGAATTGTAAAATTTGTGATAATTTTAGAATTTCAGATTAATATCGTTTGATAATTTGATATCATAATCAGCTACCAGTATTATAATCGGCTAAATCTATTCAGACCTCACATCATATACTAAGGCCCAATCTAATTCAATATTATAATCGGCCCATGGGTACAACTTCACAGCCCATAGCCTGCTCCGGCCTGTCCATAGGCCTGGACCTATCCGGCTCTCCATGACAATGAGCCGGGCGGGTATAGTGCTTGGGCCGGGTAGGCATGTGCGGGCCGGCGAGCCAAACTGTCATCCCTAAGGATACATCAATACACAAGATTGCTTATTAAGGGTGTGTTTTGGATCACAAAAAATAGCACTAATCATGGATTTGTGTTGCTATCCACACTAAAATGTGATCCAAACATGAATTAGTAAGTTGTGATTAGTGTTGGTTAGTGTTATTTTGCTAACCTAACAAAATGATAGGATTAGCAAATTCGCACATGTCATGGTTAGCAAAATTATTATTTTAGTACAATGTAATCATCATCTTGGTATTATTATTACTATTACAATTATCATATTTTATTATTATTATAATTGGAATTGTCATTATTATTTTATTATTATCATTATTATTGTAATTAACTCCGCATGTGTTGTTTTCAACATAGCCGGTCACAAGCCAAAAAATGAGGAGGGTTGTGATAGACTTGGCGAGCCAACGTAAAAAAAATAGCCACTCCTATGGAAAAACCCAATAGACTTTCGTTAGGGCGTAACCCTCTTAGCGACGCGCAATATCGGAACCCGAGTATTGTGTTAAATGTGCAAGGATCAGATCGTCACTCCCTTGGTGACGCGCTACATGGACGGCCGAGTGTAGTGACAAATGAGCAAGTGTCTTCGCACTTTACTCGACGAGTGCGAGGGTAAGGAAGCTAGTCGTGAAAAATAGAATTCGTTTAGGTAGTTGGAATGTAGGATCATTAAAGGATAAGATATGAGAGTTAGTTGATACTACGATTAAGAGATGTGTAAATATCATATGCATTCAAGAGACTAAATGGACAGGTCAGAAGGCGAAGGAGGTGGAAAATACTGATTTTAAGCTATGGTACACAAGAACAGAACGAAGCAGGAATGGAGTAGGCGTCTTAATTGACCAGAGCCTTGAGAACGGAGTGGATGACGTTAGGAGACAAGGAAATCGACTTATCTTAGTCAAGTTGGTTGTTTAGTTTTAAACGTCGTTAGTGTGTATGCCCCACAAATAGGTTTGTGTGAGAATGTCAAGAAGCAATTCTGGAAAGATCTAGAAGAGATGCTTAGAGGTGTGCCTAGTGGAGAGAAGCTTTTTATAGGAGGAGACTTCAACGGTCATGTTGGTACAACTAGTGGGGTTTTGAAGGAGTGCGCATCGGATTTAGATATGGTGATAGAAATCAAGAAGGAGAACACATCTTGAACTTCGATGTACCATATGGCCTCATGATAGCTACACCTTCTTTAGAAAGAGACAATCTCATTTAGTTACCTTCAGCAGTGGCCAACACTCGAGTCATATTAAATTTGTTCTTACTAGAAGAGAGGACAAGCAAGCTTGCGTAGATTGCAAGGTTATACCTGGAGAGTGTGTCGTCCAACAACACAAGCTTGTGGTCTTGAATTTTTGCTTTCGAATACACGCTCAACGGGATAAAAGCGTCAAAATATCGAGGACGAGATGGTGAAAACTCAAAGAAGATGCCCAACAGGTTTTTAAGGACAAGTTGATGGAAGAAGGAACTTTTAATGAAGACAATTACGACACTGATAACATGTGGAAGAAGATGGCAACTCGCATTCGAAAGATAACTACAAAAATATTCAGAGTGACGAAGGGAAATAGACGTGAACCTAAAGACACTTGGTGGTGGAACGAGAACGTGGAAAAAGTTATCAAGGATAAGAAGAACTGCTATAAGTGTTTGCATCATGACAAAAGTGAAGACAACATACAAAAGTACAAAACGATAAAAAAGAACACAAAGAAAGCTGTAAGTGAAGCAAGTCGAGCTTATGAGGATCTATATCATAAGCTAGGTATGAAGGAAGGTGAAAATGACGTCTATAAGCTTGCTAAACTCTGAGGGAGAAAGACGAGAGATGCAGCCAAGTCAAATGCATCAAGGACGAGACAAATAAACTTGGTGAAAGACGACGAGATAAAATACAAATGGAGAAAATACTTCGACAAGTTGTTCAATGGACAGAATGAAAGCACTATGGTTGAGTTGAATAACTCTTGTGACACCAACAGGCGATTTGGTCGAAGAATTCAAGAGACGGAGGTGAATGAGGCTTTAAAAAGAATGAAAGTAGGTAAGACTTTAAGGCCTGATAACATCCCGATCGAGGTATGGAGATGTCTTGAAGACATAGAGATAGTATGGCTAACTAATCTGTTCAACAATATCTTCCGGTCAAACAAAATGCCGGACAAGTGGAGAAGTATATTAATACATATCTTCAAGAATAAAGGAGATATTCAAAGTTGTACTAATTACAGAGGAATCAAGTTTATAAGCCATACAATGAAGTTTTGGGAGAAAGTGATTGAGCATCGAAAGATGACAAGCGTTAATAAAAAAAAATTTGGTTTTATGCCCGAACGATCGACTATGAAGGCAATTTTCTTAACAAGACAACTAATGAAGAGATATAGAGAGCAAAAGAATGATTTACACATGATATTCATCGAGTGTATGACATAGTACCGAGGAAGGTCATGTAGTGGGCACTTGAAAAGAAGAAAGTTTCAACAAAGTACGTCTACCTTCAAGAATATGTACGATAATGTTGTGACTAGTGTGAGAACATGTGACGGCGAGATTGATGATTTTCCATTAAGATGGAATTACATCAAGGGTCAGCCTTGAACCCTTACATCTTTCCTTTAGTGATTGATGAGATCACGAAAGATATACAAGGAAATATTCCTTAGTGCATGCTATTCGCGAATGATGTGGTCCTAATTGATGAAAGTAAGGTAGGGATGGGTAGAAAATTAGAATTGTGGGGGAATAATTTAGAAGCAAAAGATTTTAGACTGAGTAGAACTAAGATCGAGTATATGAAGTGTTAGTTCAGCAACGTTTGATTAGAAGATGGAGATGTTAGTTTAGATGAACAAGTAGTGCTTAGAAAGAACACCTTTCGATATTTGGGATCGATGCTACAGAGTGATGACGAGATTGACGAAAATGTTAGCCATAGAATAAGAGCGGATTGGAAAAAATAACGATAAGCATCTTGCATCCTATGTGACAAAAAGGTCCCACAAAGGTTGAAAGGTAAGTTCTATAGGACGGTGATCAGACATGCAATGCTATATGGAGCAAAATGTTGGGCTACTAAATGGCAACATATACAAAAGATGAGCGTGACAAAGATGCGTATGTTACGGTGAATATGTGGGCATACAAAAAGAGGTCGCATTAGAAATGACGATATACATGACAAGGTTGGGGTTGCACCAATTGAAGAAAAACTTGTTCAACATCGTTTGAGATAGTATTGCATATCCAGTAGAGGCCTTCTGATGCACCAATACGTAGTGGAGTTTTATGTCGCGTTGAAAATACGAGAAGAGGTAAGAATCGATCGAAATTGACATTGAATGAAGCTGTAAAAAGAGACTTAAAGGCATGAAATATCTCCAAAGAGTTGGCGTCATATAAGAGTGCATGGAAGTCAGCAACCCACGTACCAGAACCATGATAAACTAAAATTTAGTAGTGGTATAGTTATAGTTTCATGATTAACGACGTAAGACGCTAGTATGATTTGTAGAATAATTTATTATCGTTATTAGTATTATTATCATTATTATATAATTATTAGTAGTATCATTATTATATTTCTATTTTTATTACTATTTTTTGTTTATTATATTATTATTATTTATATTGACATTTCATTTCAGATCAATTTTCATTTCTAACCTATCTCAATTATTTGAGAATAAAAACTTTGTTGTTGTTGTATCATTATTATTGTAATTATCATTATTTTATTTATTATTATTATTATTGACATTATTATTATTGTCATTATTTTATTATTATTATTGTTATTATTACTATTGTTGTCATTATTATTATTATTATTTTATTATATTATTTGTTTTATTATTTTGTATTATTGTCATTTGTGTTATTATTATTATATTACTATCAATTTATTATTCTTGTACAATGATTATTATATTATAAATTGATATCAATATTTTATTATTATTATTATTATTATACGTTAAAGAAATAAAATAATTTATTACTTTACTATCATAACTTCAATTATGCAATCCAAATAAAATTTTCACTATCTTAGATAACACAAAATTAACATTATTTTGCACTAAAATCATGATCCAAAAGCACGCTAAAGAAATTGCATTGGATAAATATTATTTGTAAAGGTAATCTTAGTTATTATGCTAACATCAGTTTACATTAGAACCCATCTTAGTTATCAACAGTAATTTTGGTATACCACCATACTGCTCCAATCAAACTTTTGGTTGCTGATTGGTTGTTGTTTCCTGCATGTACAAGCTGCTAGTGACATCTGAGCAATTGATCCTGAAGCACTTCACAAGTTTCCATCAGTGCCACGTCCACCAGCATAACTAGTGTTGCACAAAAGTTACAAACCTACAAGGAAAAATAAATAATTTTTTTTAGAATAACATAAAATTTGTAAAGTGGGTTCACAAGGTCAGTTGCACAATAATTTGTTGTGAGTGCCTTGGGAACAAAATAAATATAACAAAATTAAAATGTCTACCTTTCACTGTCTAAAAAACATATCCGTGAACAATGATATATACAAATACGGAAATAAAATATGGAAATCCCCAACTAAGAGATATATATCTATAAAAAAAACATATATACAAGCTTATAAGGGATGAGATCAAATTTGCAATTAAATGGTTTCTGGCCCCAATGGAGAATAAAGAATGATTAAACCAAGTAAAACATTGCATCTCACTATTAAATGGTGATAAATGTTTCTAGGAAGCTTGCCTATACCAAATAATACACACAGTAAGTTTATTCAACTTTCTACTACAGAAAAATTGATATAATTATTTCTAATATTAATTTTTAAGGCAATAAAATTAACAGACACAATCTGACCTCTCATTTGCCAATGCAGAATTTGCTAAAGATGCTCGTTAAAACCTCTTCAGATATGTCATCTCCACTAATCTGGCCAAGAGCTAGGGCAGCTTCCCTCAAGTCTATTGTCCAAAAATCCATTGGCAACTGCTCTTCTATAGATGTATGCAGCCTGGCAAAAGCCTCTTGTGCCCTTAGTAGCTGCTCAAATTGCCTCTGAACATTGTGCAATTATTTTAGACTTGTGGTTGAGTTGAAGTTGCTCCAAATAAAAGGTGACAAAAGAATAAGAGCAAGAAGAGTGATGTCTATGGCTGATTTACAGTCTAATTGAGACAAACAAATCCTTATGAATAAACGAGAGAATGAACCTGGTTTACAGTCCATTTGCGACCTGCTGAGGAAATGGGCTCAAGGCCCCTTACTTCCAGCACGGCTTTCTCCAATTCAGAAATGCCTTCACCAGTAACTGCACATGTTTGCACCACCTTCTTGAAAAGACCACTACAGATCTCCTCAAACGGTCCAATTGAATCTACCGGTACACAATCAACCTTATTGATGACTAGTATCATAGGAGTTGTCATTGCTTGATGTGCTGATTTCTGGTGCTTTTAAAAAGAACTTTAGTTAGTAGAAACTTCTTAACAAATGAGTAGAACAATCAAGAGAACATAGAAATAAATACCTGATTCATCATAATGTCCTCAATTAGCTTTGCATCCTCTTGGCTCCATCCATCAATGGCACTTGCTGCCATAATGATCACATCTGCTGCCAGTGCAGCAGCTTGTGATCTTTCCACACCTGTTTGAGTAACAAAATTGAGAGAAAAAGTTCAAAACTTGTCATCACAATGACAACCATGAAATCTGTAACTAGGACCAGTGAAGGATCAATCACCTGAGGACAACATTTTGCAAGGAAGAAAACATAATTTAACGTCAACAATGCATCAAATTATTCCTCAGCTTAGGACATATGATTGACTTCAGGCCTCAATTAATATCATCCATGCAATGAAAACTAAACAAGCCAATATTTACCACTCATCTGTATAACCCGCTCTATACTAGTATGAAATCAATACCAGAACTCAGTCTGGCAATCTATGATTAACATAGTGTACATTAAAGTTCACGAGCAAGCATTACACCAAGTGAAGAGCTCACCAATTTTTTCTACAATATCATCTGTTTCTCTAATCCCAGCAGTGTCAAGAAGCGTGACAGGGATGCCATGTATTGACACATTTGTTTCAACTACATCCCTTGTCGTTCCTGCAATTTCAGTAACAATCGCCCTCTCACTCTGCACGCTATTACAAAAACATTAAGAATTTAATAACACAATATATTATCACAATTGCCTATATACTGATTAATACAATTTACCAAGAGATCAAGAAAAAGAACCTATAACTTGTTACAATAATAAAATGTGTGTACGTCTCCAGAAAAGAAAAAGGAAAAAAATCTTCTTTTATGACCTTCTGAAAATAAAATATTGGATGGGATGGAAAAGATAGGATGTTTCTTATTTCCTATATTTAAATGACTTACTTTGCTCCAAGCATTCAGAAGGCTCGACTTCCCAACATTTGGCCGGCCAATAATAGCTATCTACAAGAAATGCAAGCAGCTTCACTCACAAAACATGCAACAAAATAAAATTAAATTAGAAGGAAATTTGAAATTTGAATATAGGACCTGTAAGCCAGACTGCAATAATTTATCGTAATTAGCAGTGTCAAGAGCCTCCTGCACATTGCATTGCATAACACCAATTTTGCCTATTAGAGATGGCAAATCCAATGGTGGCAACTCGTCTTCAAAATCCAGACGAGCTTCGATTTCAGTAAGCAGCTCAATGCATTGCATTCTCAGCGACTTTACCATTGAAGAAAAGCCCCCCTGCACAGAAACAAGAAATAATAAAACCCATTATCAGAAGCAACACGTAAATTGCCAAATAGATTAAGGACTCACAGTTCAGGATTCAGCATGCAGGGGTGGCAATTGGCCAGTCAGGTCAAAGTAATTCAAAATGAAATATGTCCTCACATACAACGAGCAAGGGCGGATCCAGGATTTCTGTCAGGGAGGGGCAAGATCTACAATTTTTTTTTCAAGAGGAGGCAAAATGATGCACATTTTTAAATATACATGATTATTTTGCAAAAAAAAATTGACAAATCGTATAAATACACAAGATTATTTTGCAAAAAAAATTCGACGGGGGGGGGCTGGCCTTGATTGGATCCACCCCGACAACGAGCCATGAGTTCGTAAGCAAATTGCATTCCAGACATGACACATTTAACTTATATGCTAGTCTCAAGCTGCTGACTAATGGTGATAGATGGGTCAGATTTTAGTTCTTTAATTTCTTAATAAAAAACTGGTCTAATTTGAAATAATTAAGTTGCTAATAAAAGTTCTATTATGAGATCCACAAATAGTGGGTCTGACCTTCATCCTACCTGTTAACCCATGGGAATTGTCTTAACTGGGTTTATCTATCAGTTGGGCCAAGAATTGTTAGACCTACCTGAACGCTGGCTAAGGCTGAGTCTGCTGCTGCAGCTGACTTGGCAGATATCAATCTAGCAATGCTCTCAGCTTGAGAAAGGTCCAATCTTCCGTTGAGAAAAGCACGTAGAGTAAATTCTCCTGTAAAGATATTGGCCATGTTCAGCAAAGATGAGAGGATTAAGTTTTTAATCCATGCTAAGGAGCATGTGTTCGGTTGTGTAGATTAAAAAGCTAAGAAGCGTTAAGGCTAAGGACGGGCAAACAAGGCTTAATTCATGGGTATAGCCTCCTTAAGTTTAAGGCAAGGAGCCAAGGATTACGAATCGGCCAAAAGGAGGGTAAAGGAGGAGGAATTTCCGTGCTAAGAAACTCGTGTTCAGTGAGATTTAAGTGCCTAAGGAGGCTAAAGGAGTCATAAGTAAGCTTAAGGAGGCATTGCCGAATTAGACCATTAGGTTTACCATAATACACATAAAACATGTTAAGCATCAGAGATGAGTTTTCACCAAATTAAAAGTGGTTGACTAACCTGGCTCAGCAAGTGTCGCTCCAGCCTCTAAACAAGCTCTCAACACACGGTGCAAGCATACATCATTCCCATGACATTGGAGCTCGATAACATCTTCTCTGGTGTAAGATCTTGGTGCCAGCATTGGCATTGCCAGGACCTACATCAAATATTTTCAAAAGGATTCGAATTCAGCCATCACTAATCCTACAAAGTCATTCCACTTAGCTAATTGTACACGTACCAATATTCAAAGTAATTGAATTTAAAAAACAAAAAACAAAACAAGGCAAAAAAAATACCAGTTGAAGAGTTTAGTAATTACCTCATCGATGACGTTGCCATCTTTGTCCAGTACATAGCCATACTCCACAAAATGGCTTCTAGGCCTCCAAGCAACAGTTCCATCCTCCTCTTTCAACCTCTTAACGGGTCGAAATACCCGACCCGCAATTGAGATGGCGGTGGGACCAGACAGTCGTACAATCCCGACAGCAGCAGGGCCACCTCCTAGCGAGGTCACGATAGCTGCTATGGTGCCAGGCCCCACGGTGGCATCTCCTTTGCTTGCGACAGAGCCCGTACATCGCTCATCTTGAGTGAGAATTAGTGTCTTAGTGGTGGAGGTAGATGTCTGGCGTTGGCGGAGGTGAGAGATGAAGGGGGTTTTGGTAGGGTTTAGAGAGAAGTGATGGGTTTTGGGTAGTTGTCGCCAAGGAAGGAGGCGGATAAGAGCGGCCAGAGCCATTTGTTTTGGGATTGCGCGCTGGTGAGAAATCAGTACGCCAAGAAATATTCGTAGCTACGTCTGTCGCAGGTGTTCGACTCGTGACTTTCGTTGTGAACTCGTTTTTTATCCGGCTCTAGCCTGCGTGCTAACGATACGAGCTGATCAGTTCGTTAAGTTAACGAGTCGATCTTAAACTATGTTCAACTTAACTTATTAACGAAGCACATATGTTATATAATAGTTAATTGATAGATATTAATATCTAACTTCACTAGTTGAGTACAAATTACACAATATTAATTAACATATTGTCTAAGGGAGTCAAAAATATTCGCAGCTCGTGACTCGTCCGTATTTGACTCGTCAAAAACTCGTTATAAACTCGTTCGTTACCAGCTCGTTCGTTAAGTTAACGAGCCGATCTTAAGCTTGTCTCAGCTCGTTCATGTTCGACTCGTTTGCACTCCTAAATACGCCCGGTTCGTTTGTAACTCACCACGGTGGTGGGAAACAAAAAATTCCCTGGGCCTAATATTTTTTTTCTCTTCGGCACAGTGAAGTTTAATTCAAATCACATTCTCAAATGGATACGATACGGTTCGATGGACAAGTTGAAACTGCTGGTGATCGTCTTCTATTCTTATTTATTAAAATTCGACTTATCTTTCCTCTATATTTATTTATTAAAATTATGTATAACGAAGGGATAACGTATGATACGAATAATTTTAGTATAATATTATTTTTTTCAATTTTATAAACAATAACAAACATAGATATGTGAAAATATTACTATACTGCTATACAATTAGCTTTTTCTTAAAAAGACATTAAACAAATAATGAGTTGGAAATTGAAAACAATTAATTTTGATAGATTCAAAGATACCAACATGCAAATGTTCTATTGAAAATAATGCAATTAATTTTATTATTTTTTGAAGCTGGAAACATTAATTGATTAATTAATAATTTATTTTACAATTCTAAAATAACACATATATGTTTATTTATATATTAGCGAAAACTTGAGTACTCCAAAATATGAGTACATTAGGTATTCGAGCTCATCTGAGTCATTTAATTCATCGAGATTGGTGAGAAGTGATTCACTTTAACTTTTGCTGCATTTTCCAATAAATCATTTTTCACTAATCTCGATGAATTGACGATCCAGATATATTAGAGTATCCAATGTATCCATCTTTTGGAGTACCCAAGTTTTTGCCTTATATATTTATATAATATTTTATATTTATTCTATACGATAATGAGTACGAAATAGTCTTTACCTATAACCTTATTCTTTTAGCTAGCAAAAAAATCTTATCCATACTCATACCCGATAAGTTAACGAAAAAATCTTATCTATATATGTCTTATCGAATAAGATACAAATTGGATAAAAGGATAAAAATGTTTCATTGTCAGTCTTAGAATTAAGTGTTACTTAAGCATTATGGGGAAATAAGTTGGGGTTTAAAGTCCAATCCGACTATAATCCAATCAATCCAACCAACTCGACCTGCAAAAAGACAGATTCATATTTTTCATATTTGATTACGATTTTTATTTTGCCGAATCTGATATCTAACATGTCAATACGAATCATAGAATAAATTATGAGTAAAAGCTGACCCGACCTTAAAATATTTTTTATGAAATGAGATACAAAGTAATCATTATTTTTTCCTATAAATTCTTCAAATTCAACTTAACAAAAATAGTCAATTAATACTTATATGTTAGTTATTTTGTAAATCTTTGCATAACATTAAGAAAAACACTATAATAATGAAAAAAAACATATTTACATATATACTAGTTTGTTAAACAATAAACCACCCTAGTTTGAACGGATCTGATTTTATAATACAAAAACCCTCTGTATCATATAATTGACGATCAAGCGTTCAAATCTAATCGGACGGTTCAAATTAGTAAGTGCAAAGAACACCCGTAAAAAGTGGATGCAAAGGATACGGGTCCATTAAATGCTAACAGACCACAGTGTTTGTTGGGAAGGCCACATAACATAAATTGGGCCTTGTGTTGTCTATTATTTTGAGGTTTTAATCTTTCCGGCTCCGACTACGGCTACCTAATAGGAAAATTACATCAATTAAATGCAAAAGAAATTCAGAATTTCTTTAATGATCTCACTGTACAACTGGACCAACACTATTAATTAATTGTATATTCCAATATGGCTCATTGATACTATTTTCCCAGGAAAGAAACACAATACATAGTGGACTCTGTTCTTCTACCGCGTTGTACTGCGCATTATCGCGCCTCGACCGCTAGATGAACAATCAGTGGGTGTTTTAGATCTGAAGCACGAATCACGAGAAAATCGAACGATTCCGAAAGCGTGCAGCGCGGTGCCGCGCATCAGACGATCTCATTGCTGCATGTCTACATAGTGTTAGAAGAAATGGTGCAAGTAAACCTAGATTATGACCACACCACACATATAACATGTAGTCATGTACAGTATTATTTAAAACAGTGGATGTGGGAAACCTTCTTTAAAGAAAGCAAATAGTATGTAGCAGAGAGCCATTAATTACTTGGACCAGAATGCAGTCTACATTCGGTCTAGGGTTCTACGAATTCAATACTAGTATTAATTAATTTGAAGGATATATATTGTGCTTAAAGTAGGGTATTACAAACGGGTCGGATATTCGTGGATCCAACCCAGGTGGATTCATGAATCCACAGGTATCACGGGTCCACGGATATTACGAGTCGGGTAAGCACGGGTCCACAGTGGAAAGGGTCAAACCGACCTGTGATAAACCCGGGCGAGTCGGGTGGGCACGGGTCCAGACGGGTCGAGTACGAGTCGGGACGGGTCGGACACGAGTTCCCGCCGGATTTTCATTTTTTTTAATTGAAAAAGTTGAAAAAAAATGATACAACTTCAAAAAAAATCCGAAAAATTCCAAAAAAATGACATGAAGTGACTTGATTATGTCGATTTTGAATTTGAATTTTTCTGTCGAATTTTTTATTTTTTCGATTTTTTTTAATTTTTTTGAATTTTTTGACTTTGAAATGACATAAAAGTGACTTGATTCTGTCACGGGTCCACGAGTCGGGCACAGATCTGAAACGGGTTCCACAGATCGGGCACGGGTTGGGTCTGCCACGGGTCGGGCAAGGGTTCGAGCGGGTTTCGGAAATTTTGGCCTACCCGACTCACCCTAGACCCACGGTTTCATTTTCCACGGGTCAGATCGAGTCTTAGCCACGAATCGGATCGGTCACGATTCGGATACGGATCGAACCACAGGAACACCAGCTTAAAGGCAAATTAATATATGAGTTACCTGACAAGTTCACTATTTTAATATTAAACAATCTGTCGTTTGTTTTTTTCCTAACAGTAAAGGAGTTGTGCATATATAAAGACTGTCGTATAACATTTTTAAAATGTAATCAACTTTTTTTTTAAGGAGATTTAGCAATTTTTATTAAATAATTGTTATAGGCGAAATTATTAAATATTATTGGCAGAAGTGTAAAAAAAAATAATCTCACAAAACTAAGGTAAAAAATATTTAAAATAACTGTTGTCGTAGGAGTATATCCACCGACAATAATTATTTTAAATTACCGTTGTCTTATCTTCAAGCCTAAAATAAATTCCGCGTCTCTTCTTCTCTCTCCTTCTCTTTCCCCTTGACCGCCTCCCTTTAGTAGATCTCTTTTTTCATTCCCTCTCTTTCCCTCACCTGGTCACCTCCATGCATAGCCATCTCCCATCTTTATGCTGATCTCTATCACACACACTCACACGAAACTTGTTGTTCTCTCATCTTTCCCGACTAGGGCTGGACAAATAGCTCACAACTCGTGACTCGCTCGAAACTTGCTCAGATAATAGTTCATGAAACTCGCTCAGATTCAACTCGAGTAATATGTAGCTCGAGCAGAATGACTCAAATAATAACTCAAGTTGATCTCGAGTTGGGTGTCGCTCGCTCGACAACTCGAAACTCGCTCATGTATATGGGCTTTACCCTGAATTAGTTCAACTAATATGGTCCAGTTCAACTAAATGTGTAATTGTATATGAATTTACTCTAAGTCAGTTCAACTAATATTTATATGATCCAATGTAACTAATATTTATATGGCCTAGCCTGAGTCAGTTCAACTATACAGATCCAGACCCAGTCATTCGGACACCCAAATATCGAATTCAAGTATTCAAATTTGATACGCGAGTTACGAGTTGAGTTCGAGTTGCTTATTCAACTCGTATTAGGCTTGGTTGCTCGAGTCGACTCGACTCGACTCGAATATTCTTGGCTCGAGTTTGAGCAAGAGTTAGCTCGAGCTAACTCGACTCGATGAACGTGTCTATTCCCGACTTGTAGCTATACTGATCTCGTGTTTTACTTCTCTCGCAGACGCCTTCAAATCACTAGGTCGCTCTTCCTTCCTTCGTTTAAGGTAGTTTATTTTTGTAGAATAATTGTAGCTAATTTGGGGCTAATCACAATTTATAAGCGTTAAAAAATTAAAGACCTCATACAACTGTTATTTTTTTAATAACCATTGTCTTAGATATCTATGACAATAATTATTTAGTAATAATTGTTGTCTTAGGAGCTCTATGACAACGATTATTTACTAATAGCCGTTGCCTTATCTCGAATGTTGAATTACAAATTCTCATCGGCACAATCATTTGTCAATGGTTCTTTATATGATTTAGCAACACTTTCGACAATAATGACTGCATAACCGTTGGAAAAGACAATTTTTAATCGTTGACAGATCTCTTTTTTGTTGTAGTGTTCAATTATATATATATATATATTTAAATCTTCATTATTCTCAATCCCAATTTCAATTTTTTAAAATCAATAGTTACATAATAAATAGTTAACATACAAGATACAATGGTTAATTAATATTGTATAAAGGAAAGAGGAGGGTTGACACAAAAAATGACTCAATAAAAATGTTAGACGAGTTGAACAATAAAGTAGTTGGACTAAAAATATTTTTCATAGTAATTGAGAAAATATATAATGTTTCTTATTTTGCCTTCCATCGTGTCTCCACTCTCTACATGCGTGGGTCCCATCCACATGTTGGGCCACATGCCTATAGAAATAGGCATGGAGGGACACTGTGTGCAACAAAACTTGGGGCTAGGGGTGTCAAACGAAACGGAATTTCCGTCTTCCGTTTCGTTCAGGTGGTAGTGGAACGGGAACAACAGAGATGAGCTCCACCGTTTCGATGACGGAACAGAAGACGAAACAGTTTTCAGTAACGTTTTAAAAACGGAACGCAGACGAAACAGGGTGCTTACGTTTCGTTTCTATCATTTCTTCCGTTCATAATTCTATATCCCTCCGATTTGTTTTGATTGCAGCGCGACAGAAAGAATAGAGATGCAGAGGGATAAAAGTTGGAACCCTAGACTTCGTCATTTCCGCCGCTCTCTTTCAATCTTGCCCCTCTTTCTCTCGCATGTGAGATCTTTTCTCTGTCTCTCTTTCTCCTTCCCGATGGCCTGGTGCCTGACAATGCCTTGTGGCTTGTGCAGTTGTGCTGTTGTGCAACAGCCCCGTCGACCCATGCGTGACGGTGGCCTGTCTAATATGTTCCCCTAATCCTTGTCATTTCTCGCCGTTTCTCCATAATCTCTCGCTAGATCCGTGCAATAGGAGGCGTAAAGTACTGATCGACGATATAATCTCGTGTTTCCAGTCTACTTGTCTTGCGTGGGGCTAAGATTATGGCAGAATGGTAGTATATTTGACGGATATTTTTATGGCTCGAGGCTGAGAGACTCTTGATGGGATCGTTGATCAGTACTCGTCGCCACCATGCGTGTGCTCTTAGCAATCATGATTTTTGGAGATGCTTTGCCTATATATTGGGTATTGAGGGAACGAGATAGAGAAGAGAGACAGAAAGAAAAAAGAAAAAAAGAGAAGAGAGACAGAGAAAGAAAGAAAGATAGATAGAGAGAGGCAAGTGAGCAGATCCTTCTGTTGCTGGTAAGTTTCTTCTACTTTGTAATTTTTTTACATAATTTTAATTTGCTTTTCTTCGATTTTGGACTTTAATTTGGTTTTCTCTCTATGCATGTGTAGGTTTTGAACTTTGTTAGGTGTTGGCTGTGTAATGGCTCAAGTTGTCGACATTGCATCTGAGCCTGACATCTCAGATGACGAGTATGTTTTTTTCACTGTGTTATTTTCTGTGAAATGTTGATTTGTGTGCGGAGCAATGGTCATCGAACCACTGCCTTATTCTGTGAAATTCTTGCTTCTGTGAAATGCTTGCTTGATTATGTGAAATGCTTGCTTATTAATTGAATAGAACTTGATTGTTACTCTTTGAATGGTGCTGGCCACTTGAAACTTTGAAATGATTTGCCAGCACAAGATTGGTTGCTTGTGTGAATAGAACTTGATTGTTAATGCCAGTCTTGCTTGTGTGAATAGACTGGTTGCTTGATTAAAACTATGTGACTGGCAATTACTTGGCTCTTATTAAAACTTGTAGATGCAGTTTCAATAATTGCAGCTTGTTATGCCAGTCTCTAGTTTTAATAATTGATGGCTTGATCAAATGCTTTAATAAGGCACCCCTGATTGCTTGCTTGTTATAGTATGGGGCTAGATCCAAACTTTACCCCTGAAGAGATCCAAAGAATGGAGAAGTTTAAGTTGGCAATAGCTCAGGTCTGATTTATATTGATATATATCTTGTTGTGCTTTATATTGATATTTTATCCTTGTTTTTGTTTACTAGGCTGAAGCTCCAAACTTGAAACCAGCATGGGATGTTCCCACAAGGTGGAATTCAACCTACCTTATGCTGGAGTTAGCCTTGAAGCTCAAACCAGCAATTTGTAGGTATGCTGCTCTTGACAAGAAGTTCACTTATAACCCATCTGAGTTAGAATGGAAAGCAGTTGGGACTTTAGTTGAGTATTTGAAAGTGTTTTATGATGCCACATTGAAGTTAAGTGGCACCAAGTATCCTACCATGAACCTTTACTTTACTGAATTTTGTGAGGTTTGTCTTAACATTATGAAAATGGAGGCAAGTCCCTATCCTTTTGTTGTAAAGATGGGCAATGCAATGTTTTCTAAGTAGGATAAGTACTGGCAGAATGGAAATACTTTATTAGCCATTGCTTGTGTTTTTGATCCAAGATGTAAGATGCATGTTGTTCAGTACTATTTTAAAATGATGTATCCTGAGAAGTGGGAGAACTTTATTGCAAACTTGAAAGCTTGCATGAATGCCTTGTTCTTGGAGTATTTGGGGACAAACTCTAAACAAGCATCTGGAAGTTCATCACAACATGAGAGGTACTTGTTTGATTTTACTCTAAACATGCTTGTTTGATTTTACTTGTTTGCTGACATGACTTTACTTGTTTGGTTACAGGGGGGAAACATCAACAATATCTGGTAGTGTCACTGTCAGTGACACAAGAGCCGGGTTGAATGATTTCATTCGTGGGATGAAAAACACTGAACCTGACAAATCAGACATTGAGCAATATCTGGAAGATCCACTTGATGATACCAGCTTAGAGAGTGATTTTGACATCCTAGCATGGTGGAAACTTAATGTCCCTCGATATCCTGTCTTGACTCGGTTAGTTCGAGACATCCTTGCTGTCCCAATATCGACAGTTGCATCAGAATCAACCTTCAGTACCAGTGGTAGAACACTATCACCTGCTAGAAACTCTTTGAATGATGAGAGCATTGAAGCTCTCATCTGTGCACAAGACTGGTTGCGTGCTTCAGTCATAGGTAATCCTCTTGGTTTTATTTTATTTTATGTTCTTACCATTGTTGTTAATTTATCATACATAGTAAATAAGTAGCTTAGTTTTCTTCTCTGGTTTGTGTAGAAAAAGGTGTAAAAGTTGGGGGTGCACTATGGACCAATGATGACTGATGAAGTGCAAACTGATATGTAGCAGTGGAGATAACATGCTGCTGCTGGATCAGTAAAGTTGCTCTCTTTGAAATTTAGATGTTGTGCTTTTGTTAGTTGGCTTTTGAGTTGTTTTGCCAACTTATGTTACTTGTCAGTAGATTTTATGGGTGTAATTTAGGATGCAGCCTGGAGAAATAATCTCTTTGGCTCCTTAGATCTCAAGTCATGATTCAGTGATGATACAATGTTTTTATTTCTTTTATGTTCAGCCATTGGCCGAGATAGGTAAAATCTGAGATGAGAGCTTGAGATCTAGGTTGAAGACTTGAGATTATTATCTGGGTTGACATCTTTTTAGGTATGATTATTATCTGGGTTTGATCAAACTTGTAAGACTTTTGTGTTGTGAGTTCTGAAGTAGTGAAGTTCATGTTTTGATTCATCTGGAAATTGAATGTGTAATACTCTGTCGCTGAGATCATTTTCTTCTGTTGGCTTTTGCAAGTTCAAATTTATTAACGTTATTCCGTTTGTTACGTTAATTGTGAACGGAACATAAATGCAACAGTAAATCATTCTGTTTTCTAAACGTAACATAACACGCAACCAATTTTTGTTACGTTTTTTCAACGGAACGTAAAACGCAAACATCAAATTTCGTTATGTTTCATTCGTTTGACACCCCTGCTTGGGGCTATATAGCAAAGTTCAAAGTACGTATTTAATTAGATTCCTGTGTTATTTCAGAAGAGGGCTTGACGTTAGTATTGCTAATAATATTTTATTTTTCTCTAATTTATATAATAATTAAATATTTAAGGCAACTATTAATCGTTTTTGTTCATATACGTAATACGGTTGACAAACTTCATAAATACAGTCGGAAGTTCTCTAAATTACGTATTTTTTTTAGGAAAATTCATACATAAACCTTTAATTGGAGATATGGTACTTTTAGTTATGTACGCTCCTAAGCTCATTCTATTACTTTTAGGCTATGTTGCACGAGTGTGGATGCGGATCGTATCCGATACGATACGGGTGCGGCGATTTTAGAAAATCTTAGATACGAATGTGACTAAATATATTTTAAATTTTAATTTAAAAAATAATTTAATGTATTGAAAAATAACATATAAGTGAATATATATAATAAAAATTATTATTATACACAAAGCGAATAAGATATAGTGATAATATGTCTTTTGAAAGAAAATGACTTCAACCTTATGACAACGTGCAGAAGCAACAACTAAAAAATGCATTCTGATAACAATGTGAAGTATCGCACGCAAATCGTATCGGATACAGATGCAGCAAGTATCCGATACGAATACGATAAAGTATTTGAAGTATTCGAGTAACATAGTTTTTAGGAGCCAGATCAAGAACATTGTTTTATTTTCTTTATTCTGTTGATATTCTTTTCCAATAGCCATGCTTCCAGCAGAATTGCCAGATAACCAGTATATTCGCACACTACAACCAGACAACTCAATTAAAATCAAACAAAAGTAACAAACAGTTGACTTGTTGGAGAAATACTGTTAAGAAATAAAATTTAATAAAATAAAAATAGAGAAAGTAACGGTTGTAAGATATTACCGTTACAAAAAATACAAACGGTAAAAAAGGAGTGTTTATGTATAAAAGCAAGTAAAAGGCAAAGAAAGATGTAATAGAGAAATACAAGAAATACAAGAGAAATAATACAAATACTGACCTCAGCAAGCTTCATCTCTGACCATGAATCATGGATGCATCATGCATGCATGCAGTGGCGGAGCCACGTTTAATCAGGTGCAGTTGAAATCACTTGAAATTTTTTTTTTCAAAAATGACCATAATTATTACGTTTTTTTAGACATGACCATGTATTTGAAACTTTTTTGCATAAATGACTATGTAAGATAAATTTTTTCTATGAATAATCATCATTTTGAACCCCGGAAAAAAAGACCGTAAATCTTGAACTCCTGACGAGAATCCTAAATCCGCCCCTGCAATCCTGCATGCATGCAATGAAATGCTTGTACGGTTAGTCCTGTTTGTGCCTGGTTTCTTCATAGTTCGGCTACATACTACTCATTTATGTGTGCGTGTTTGAATTGTATTGTATCGGCACAGATCCAGAGAATAACAGTCTAACAGTGGCATGCAAACAGAAAAAGTTGCGCAGGGAATTAATTCGTTTCAGGGAATTAGAATCAGGATTTGAACAGTAGTGCAGTATTTTACTGTGATAATTATGCGTGTAGGCATGGAATTAGTACTTAATTCTAAAGGAAATAAATGAGTAAAATTACTAAGTCATGTTTGCAGAATTAATAGATAAACCAGAGAACAGAGACAGCCAACATAATATATTGAATGATGCAATAATTAATATTTAACAAAAACTTATAATTATTTACAAAAATGGAAAATTTATAATGACGTCCTCGTACAGGAATATTTATAATAATTACTTTTACAAGCATGAAAAATTGCATAGAGAAGTTATTGTTATCACCTTACCATTAATTCTTTCATTTTCTCATTTAATAATTTACTGGTTTCCTTAACAATCTCCACTAGATTCTCTCATTTTTCAAACTGAGTATTCACAATTAGTGAATAAACTGCAATTTTTTTTTTTGCATATTTCATAACATTATACATATTTCATATATTAACTTAAGAGTGAGACTATGGTACTTCACAAAACATCGTGCACGTGATACTTCGCCTCCGTATCTCTAATTTCAAAGTATAAACGACCGATCTAAATTGTTGAACTTGATCTTTATATTAAAATCTCTTCGTAGACCAAATTTTATATTTTTATTATTTTTTAGAGAGATTAAAAATCATTCATATTGGAGGGTCCAGAAATTATTAGATTAACTACTTTAAAAAATAGCAAAAAAGAATCTAGAAATTTTAAAATTAGGTCTTTAAAGAGATTTTAATATGGAGATCAAATTTTAATATAGATTAACTACTTTTTATAGCAGACTCCAGAAGTCATCCGCTTTTAAATGACCACATTATAAGTTTTTACAGCGAATTTGCCTATGTGTCCGTTATAAGAAGTTATGGACCCTCCAATATACAGCAAAAAAGAATCTAGAAATTTTTATAGAGCAAAAGTAATCCAGAAATTATTAGATCAACTACATTATAGAGGGTCCGCTATAAAAAGTCTTTTATAGCAGATGACTTCTGGAGTTTGCTATAAAAAGTGTTTATAGCAGATTTGTCTATGTGTATGTTATAAGAAGTTCTGAACAGATTAATGTTTGCGTCCACAGATCATCATTTAGTTTTCAATCCAACCATTAATTCTTGTTAATCCAACGCTCCAAAAAAATCACAGTCCCACGAATTAAGACAAATTTTTCTTCCAACAATTTTCGTTCTCTATGCAAGACATCAACTCTCCCTCATATATTCTTCATTCTTCCCACAAAAATCTTTCCTCATTCTTCCTTCTTCTCACAAAAATCTTCTCTCATTTTTCTTTCGTTCTTCAAATATTATTGTGCTCCTTCAAACTTACTCTCAAATTTCTTTATTCAATTATGTCTGCATATTATTGTGCTCCTTCACAATTCGTTTAATTATTACTGTAAAAATAAAATTATGTTGTTTCGTAAGACCGTTTAAAAATAAAATTAGGTTGTTAAAAATCATATTACAGCTAATGTACAAAGAACAATAAATTAAGCAACATAGCATATTTACAGATAGTAGCAATCAAATCAGTCTATTTCGCAATAAATGCTCAATCTGTCACCGGTGCAACAATCTTTTTTTATTTTTCCCAAAACCTTTTATAACGGACTCTAGGTGAGACCCGCTATAAAAAGAGACATTTTATAGCGGATGTACATGACAATCCGCTATAAAAGGTTGGATCCAATAGCGGATCTGACGAAAGGTCCGCTATAAAAGGTCGAATTTAATAGTGAATGTATGGTATGATCCGATATAATATTTCATAGTTAATAGCATGTGTTCCAAACTTTAACAATTCCTTTAATATTCATATCCAGGTCCGATATTAAAGGAGTGTTTTTACCCACTATAAAAAAGATTTTTGTAGTAGTGTAACAGTTAAAAATCAACTTTCATATTAAATTAAAACACTTACCGTATCAAATATAATCATTTAAAAAAAGTGTTTTCATTCTAATAAATTTAGCAAATATACGTATTTTTCACATTAATATAAAATATAATTATTTACGTGTAGACTAACTCGCGCGAGAAGCATGAGATGAAAACTTTGAAGAACAATTATGAAAAGTATCTTTTACGTACATTAATTAATTTGGGCTAGAGCAAATTACAACACCTTTTCTTCAAAAAAATAAATAAATTACAATACCTGTCTAAAATAAGAAATTTCTCTTTTTAGCAAGGGGTCAAGTTAAGAAATAAAAATATAATTCCGTGTTTTGTAAGTATATGAGTGGTATATAATTTTATCATTATTATATCCGAATCAATTATAATGTATTAATTATCAGGGTGGAAAAGTGGCTACAACCTCCACAAAATCTTGAGATCTAAATGTTTTTCATTTAGTGAATTATACTATAATTTCATTAAAAATTATTGTTCAATCTTTTCAAACTCTATTAGCAGTGACAGAGTCAAGGGGGATTTAAGGGGGTACTTGCTCATTTGCCAAAAAAATATTCGATTTTAGTAGTGATATCAGAATTATTTCTTTTTTCAACTCAGAAGTTGTTTAAATTATTTGAGTGATCGAATTTGTTTTATGTATCATTATTAATCTGACTCCGTTAGTGAATTAATAACGGGGCGGGACGGGTACCCGTGGATCCGACCCGTCCGGATCCACGGATCCACGGGTACGGCGGGGCGGGTATGCACGGGTCCGAACCCAAAATCTCCAACCCGACCCGTGATAAACCCGGGCGGGTCGGGTTGGATCCGTCCAATTTTCGAATTTTTTTGAATTTTTTTATTTTTTTTGAATTTTTGAATTTAAAACTGCACATTATTTAATATATATATATATTTTCAAATTTTTCTGAAATTTTTTGAATTTTTTGAAATTTTTTGAATATTTTTTTATTTTTTTGAATTTTTGCACGGTTCCACGGATTGGATCCACGGGTCGGGCACGGATCGGGCACGGGTCTACACAGGCACGGGTTTGGAGGATTTAGAGCCAATCCGACCCGTGATAGATCCGTGGATCCGGGATCCACGAATCCGGGCACGGACATGAATCGGACACAGGCGGGTAGACCCACCGAATTTTTTTTAAACCCTAGACTCCGTCACTGTTTATTAGATATAATTTAAAATAAAATTATTATATATTTCAACCTCTATTCAGGCTCAATCTCTGCTACTGATGTTGACAAAAGACGCTATAGAAAATAAAAATGTTTTAGCAATTCAAAGATATTACTCATTATTAATTTTCGTACTTGACATCTTCAGCTTTTGCTGGGTTATGCATGTGGTTTTTACAATTTTAGCAGCGTATCCATGAAGAGCAAGCATGTTGCACAAAAAAGCTACACATGGTATGGGCAAATTAAGTGCAGGGGCGGATCCAGAATTTTCGTCGGGAGAAGGCAAGATTTATAATTTTTTTTCAGGGGGGCCAAAATTACACAGATTTTCAAATATACATGGTTATTTCGCTAAAAAAAATTGACAAATCGCACAAATACACTAGATTATTTTGCAAAATTTTTTTCCAGGGGGGGCGCTTGCCCCCCTGGGTACACATGCATCCGCCCCTGATTAAGTATTGTTTTTGCAAGGAAGAAGTGTACGATTTTTTTTTTATGTCTGACTCTAAAAAAACAAGAATTATATTGATGATCCTGCTTTCAAACATTTGACAGTCATGGCTCTATTTTTCTGCGTTCAGCGTTCAGAAGTATTTTCTAGACGCATGCGTTCAGAAATAGAAGTCACTCGAGTTTACGAAGCAAAAAAATACCAAGTACTTTTGAAATCTGCGTTCACGTCTGAACGTAGCGTCTAAACATGCGTCCAGACGTGTTGTTTACAACGTTGCTTGAACGCAAATTTGAAATTTTGCATCATACTTAATCATGTTTGTCGTTTGTTTGTTCAGCGTGAACGCAGAAAAATAGAGTCATGACTGTGAAATGTTTGAAAGCAGAGTCATGAATGTAATTCTTATTTTTTTGAGGACCAGACAGAAAAAAATTCGAAGTGTATAGTGAATTAAATTTTGCTTGGATCCTCCATGACCTTACACATAGCATGCTGTTGCATTTTTGTTGCACCGAAATAAATGCCCTCTTAACCACTTTTTGTTTAAATTTGTAGTTCTTGAGCTTAATTTAAAATATGATAATTTCCCCTGTTTACTTTATTCATTTTCTTTTTTTTTTTAGAATTGTATTATGAAACATAAAACATGTATGACTAAGAACTATTTCAAAAAAATTATTTAAATATAATGATTATTTTGCTTGACAAAATTCAATTAGAATGAGTATCCTAGGCCATTAATTAGATAAACAATTTGCTAATTGCTAAGTTGTTATCTTAACTTTTTCTTATAGCTTGTAATATGGCTGAGATTTTTTTTCTTTAGCCACTCAATTATTCATTTGTAATGTAAACAGATAACAATATGATAAGAACATCAACATCATAGAAAAATGAAAATATTTACAGGTATTTATTGAATATAAATACATAATATATTGTGTAAAACACTCATAAGTTTATAAACATTTTCGACAAATTTTTAAAAACCTGAAAATTTTGAAATTTGCACTGATACCGTTTCTGTATTATTATGTGTTTCCATTACAAAGTATTTTCTTATGTTTTAAAAGAAATATGCGTATATTTGTATTGGCTGTATACAAATCGTTGCAATACTATTCCAAATACTGTTCATGCATAGTTCAATTTCTTTCTTTATTTATAAGCAAATATATTATGCAGCTAGGTGTGACAGACGTACAATACAAAAAAAAATGATGGTGGGAAGAAACACCAGAAATAAAAAAAAAAATGCACTTTGGAGAAAAAAAATCAAAACGGAGTATAGAATATTGCTTATATTATTTGCAAATATACACCGATGGCCAACGGTCCAATGGAAAAAAGGAATAAATTAAAGGCTATGTAAATTAAAATATCCTTAAAAGAAAATGAGAGAAAAATACATATAGATGATAAAATTGATATGTCTGTTGTTCATCACGCCTTGTGGTACTGATCGTACGGTCACAAAGAATTCAAGTTATG
Source organism: Eleocharis quinqueflora (assembly GCA_964058865.1). NCBI lineage: Eukaryota > Viridiplantae > Streptophyta > Magnoliopsida > Poales > Cyperaceae > Eleocharis > Eleocharis quinqueflora. The sequence goes on along the minus strand of CAXKVX010000037.1, from coordinate 95,616 downwards.
AGGCTTATAAAACTAGGGACGCTGATACAGTGTTCCGTACTCAGTACGCCACCTCATCTCTCCTGCTGGCATTGACGCGCGGATTTCATGCTTTAACCGCGCGTTGATTATATATAAAGGACATGTGTTTTGAGACATTTCAGAGTCAAAACACGACGCAACTGATGCATTTCCTAAACTAGTGCTGGTGAAGGCTTTGAGGTAATGGCACAGCAGATCGCAGTATTTGCTGTCAGATCCTACTTCATGGCCTTATCAGAATCAGACCAGATCCAGTGCCCCTATAATAGACTCTCTCTCTCTCTCTCTCGAGATTTCTCTGTAAATAAAATCAACTTGTTTAAGCTCTGATTAAAATATTCCTAAAGATGCAATTTGAATTTGTAACAATGTGTCACATGCATGAAAGAAAGCCCGAAATGCTTCCAAGGGTTGGTTTCTTCTATAAGACAAGCAGTGCAGAGCATATGTCCATTTCTAGGCAACAATACATCATTAGTTTTTGAAGATAAGACTAAGAATTGAAGCAACACATGTATTTGTTGATTATATGACGAAAGGCTTCCAAACAAACAAATATATATTAATCAGAAGATTCTCTTTTCGTTATTTGATTGTGATTTGTCATAATTTTACATTTTGAGCTTTTGAAGTATATCTCAATATCATGCTAGAGTTCAATTGCATGTTACGTCTAAAACAAGGAAACAGTTTACCTGACAAGAACTATTATGTCATCTCTATCTGATTATCAACTAATACAGAGACTTGTGACCTATACAAACTAATTGAAGAAATGATTGATACCATATAGTTACTAAAAACAAAATATACTCTAAATACAGAGCACATTAATTAAGATTTAAAAGTATATATACTGGTTTCCATGCATGTACCAGTAATTTGAGAGCAATTAGATTGGTACCAGCTGAGAATGGTTTACATTGCATTAAATTGTGTTCTTCAAATAATACCAGGATCTGTTTTAAACAATACTTTTTTTATCCAATGTTTGAATTAAACAATATTACTTGGATAGAATAAGTTTATTCCCTTGACAAAACAAAAGTTAAATTAACCATGCCACAAATTGCCATTACAAGCCAAACTACGTCTTAATCAGCTTTATTCCATATCGACCGGCTATTCAATAAATTAAACTTTAGTTCAAGGTGTCACTAATCACTTTTTTCTCCGTGGGTAATCTATGCCAAAAATTGAATTTTGATTTTTTCTGATATATATTCCACGTTTTTGTTTTTTATTATTTTGATATTTGGTTTGGTGTGCATTAATTTTACTCTGTCCTCTATCATTTTAATAAATTGAATTTATTTTTCTTATCAATAATAATTAATTATGAATTTATTTGTCATAATTTCCTATCACGTACGTAATGTCAGTTTGTGCTGATACCAAAGTTATCATGTTACTTTGGTTTGAAATTTAAACATCTCCAAGGTTGTCACTATATCAAAATTCTTGATATATGGTTAGATTAGTATCACTGTCACCAACATTCAATTAACTTTATCATATGTGCTAATTATTTTTTATAGATGCATTATTTTTTTCATCTGGATCTATGATTATAGTGGGTAATTTAACAATACGTTAAATTTTATAAAGAGCAGGTTTAGAGAATCTCAGTACAAATTAATTTATCAAATTATTAAGAGGATAAAGTTGGTGTCAATTGACCCCACCTAAAATAAAATGCCCTACCTCCTTTCATAATCTGAATTAAGATAAATACCCTAATTTAGAAAAGAAGAGGCATGGTTTGACAATGAAATTTCAAACAAATAGATAAAAATAGAAAAAAGTTTATAAATATATTCTTAAACTTATAAATTAACTGTGTTTTAAATTTGGTTTAATTTGAGTGTCATTAATTTCATGCTTCATTAAAGGCCATCAACTTTTATGTATGTTTTTAACGATTATTAATTAATGATTCATGATGAAGCCTAAAATGACATTCAACTTATATCGAATTTAAAACACAACTAATCTATTAGTTCATGAATGTATTAATAAACTCATTTTAAACTTTTTTATCTATTTATTTAGAATCTTATTATCAAAATTGTCAAAATAACCATTATAAGTTATCATTTGCATTTCATTAATTACCTACTTTCATCTGGGAATTAATGTATGCATGTATAGAATTTTTTGTTCTACAAGTGAATTGTATGCAAGTTTTAGCACCAAAAAGGAATAGAATCCATGCAAGTTTTAGTCACATGGGATGCCAATTTTACCAACAAAATGCACAAGCGACACAATAAAATATTATCTATATGGGTCTGCAACAGTCTCAGATACATCTCTTTCATGTCACACCTCTATCCTCTAGTGAAAATTGAAACCAGACAATGAAATGAAATTGAAATTTTGTTTGAAGCCAAATTTAATTGTAGGAAAAGCTCTGAGCCAGCATCTGATTTGCACACACCAATGGAGAAACCTAGAAACTTAGTTCTCAATCAAAGCTGGTAAGAGCTCTGCCTTCTTCACTTTAGAGAGGCTCTCCAGTACTCCAGCAGGTGACACGTGTCCCATCACTGTTACCTTCTTGGCTTCCAGATCTATGCTAAACGATGTCACACCTGTTGCAATACCAACAAAAGAACAAATTGGTACCTTTTAATTGTTAAAACAAAATAGTACTGTAAAAATCCAGAAGAAACATTGCTAAAGATCTGTATTTCTCTTTTTGGTAAAAATGGTATCAATGTTTGTTTCTCAATTTTCATTATTTATTTTAATTTGATCACTATGCTAGATTAACAAAAAGAACTTAGTTTGCATCAGTAAGGGTCTCAAATTTTTCCTTAAGAACTATTATCCCTAGTAGAATTTCCACTGATAGTACCACCGTAAAACAAATTAAATAGTAAACTATGAGTACATAGATTTTCTTACCTCGTACTAAAAGATTTGACAGGTATCATAGTGACACAAATTTCATAAACACAAATTACAAAGGGTGTCTATAATATGAAAAATGAGATGAATGTGATGTAATAACAGGGTTATTTTTTTCTTTGAAATAAATATGAAGGCTCAGATAGTCAGATGTCAATTATATGGCTAAATCAAACTAACCTCATGCCTATTATTTTACATTTCAATCCACCTGATTCTATTTTGATGAGATGGTCCACAACAAAATTCTACTATGGTTTCCTATAGAGATCCCTCAGAAGTAGTTTGGAAAAAAAATTAACAGCTCTGTGAAAAATGGTTTACCAGAACGGATAGATATACAATTTTTCAAAAAGTGGTACCTTCCATTTTAGATAGATGCTTTCTGACTTTTCCAGCACAGCCTTGGCAATGAATAGAAACCTTCATTACCACCACCTATATGAAAATTTACATAAACTCAAGTTTATAAAAATAGTAAAAAAATATTGTAATAAGGGGTTGGTTTGTTGTGGATAAGACAAAAGAAAGAGTCCCATCTTGTGAAACGGCTCAATTGCAAAAAAAATAATAAAGAGAGAACAACAAAACATAGGTCAGAAAGGGGTCCATTGTAAATTTGTAATTCCAATTTCACTCCTAAGGGAAAATGACATATCTAGATATATAAGATCTATTTTGTACTATTATCTTCCATATTTCCTGCCATCAGCTAGTACTGATTGATGAAAATATATATATATTTTTTTCTTTCCCCAATAAGACCCCTTGAAATTCCCATCTGGACTATTTTTTACAGTAATTTAGTACTACCAGTAATTTACAGAAGCAGCTTTGAATTTTCTTAGTATTTTGAGATAGAACTGTAGAAGATGTAAACTGGCACCTTGATATATTCCAGTTAACTATTTTTTCCTAAATATGTATATTTGATTACAAAATGAAAAATAAACAAAACATAGGGGTCCTTTTTATAATTAAGTTTGACCAGAAGCTAGTCACTGAACAGAGTAGCCAAAAGGTTTCTTTAGTAGTAACAAATAACGGACAAGCAATAATCACCAATTACATTTTTTTTTCATTCTATAATATATATATATAGCCATAATACGTAAATAAAAACTAATGTCAGTACATTGCAAGTTGCCAAACCTTAAAATAATACAAAAGGACACAACACACAGGAGTGAAATTAAATGAAGAAAGCTACACATCACAACTAAATAACAAAATAAACTCGATTACTTCACCAAACACATGATAATATATATACAAGAACAAAGGATAAAATAATATGCATTACATTTTATTTCGTACCATGTGATTATATATATTTAATTTGCTTAATAAGTTGATATTTAAGTTGCTCATTAAATTCTTTATATCAAAATCTCGTAGTAAATCAAATTTTGTGATTTTTAGAGTTTTTTAATTATTTTTTAAATATTTTTTAAAAACAGCTCAGAAATGACACTTTTATAGTATTAAATCTGAACTGTTTTTAAAAAATATCAAGAAAATTCTAAAAATTACAAAATTTGATTTCCTACAATATTTTGATATGAAAAATTTATTGAGTAACTTAAATTCAATTTATTGAGCTATATATATATATATATGCATATAATGAAAGGAAATATCTTTTGTATATTATTTTAACATTGCTCAGTATATACAAATATACAAATTACAAAGTTTACCTGAAAAACAACATCATTTGAGGAAGCAACCTCGGTAGCGGCAATGGAAGCAGTACGAGCAACCACAGCAGTAGAGTTTAGTGCTGTATTGATCTTTGGCTTTGGTTTGCTCTTAGATTTCGATGGTTTTGTCGATACAGCGGTTCTTTCTTTCTTAGTGACCATTGGAAGCGTGACAGCGGTTCTCCGGCAATTGATGGGTATCAAAGAACCGTGCTTGTCGTTGCCTAACCGCGCATACTTTATGTCTAAGAGCCGTGCATTGTTTATAAGTGTTCGATCAGGCCGCCTCGGCACAATCATGGACCGAGCGTCACCTGGTACGCACACTGCCGTGGCCGCATGAGACCGGCACCCCAGGCTCATAGGTGGATCACTGATAGAGGAGACAGAGATAGAGATAGAGTGAGACGGAAAGAGAGAGAGATAGTTTCTTGGCAGCTGCTGCCAAGTTTTAAAAAGAGAGAGAGAGAGAGATGGATTGTGGAGAACAGAGACTAGAGAAAGAGGGAGGGAAACTGGTACTTAAAAAGGAGGCATGATAAGATGCTCTTTCTGAGATGAATTCTGTTTATAATTTATAAACATCTTTTGTTTCTAATTTCTATTGATATAAATTATATTTTCACTTGATCTACTTTTACACTCTGTGCCATAGATATCTATTATTTATTTTTTCTGGTTTTGGTAAATTTCCTTTTATCTTTGCGCCTTGGAGTTGAAACTTGAAAGGAGAGATGGCGTGATCACAAGTCGGTTTCTTTTCTCTCTCTGCAACAATTTTTAATATTATTCTAACATGTAATAATTTGAAATTTCGAAATTAAATGGATAGTTTTGTTAGTTTTGTAAATAATATAAAATGAACACTGTGTTATTTATGCAAGTCAGTCAAATTTGAAATTATTACATGTGTGAAACAATAATACTAATTTGTACAAAGTAAATATTTTTTATAATTACAATTTGTGAAAATATTGTGAAGAAACAATTCAAATATGATAAATATGATTCAGAATTATGGTACTCGTGACTAAAAGATTATTCAAAACCGTCACATATTTTTGCCAGTGTAGTCCAGTATATTTCATGTTTTTACAGTCAAAAGTAAAAAAAGGCCTCATAAAAGATAGTCTAGTATATTTCCTAGCAACAAGTAATAAAGCTATGGCTTTCACGGAAAATGATCAGTGGTCTAAATTAGTGTTCTCCAGACGGGTTGGGTCGGATATTCGTGAATCCGATCCGCTCGGATCCACAGGTACGACGGGTTCACTGGTTCGAATCCAAAACTCTCAACCCGATCTGTGATAAACTCGGGCGGATCGGGTTCGGATTTGTTCATTTTTTCGATTTTTTTTAATTTTTGATTTTTTTTGAATTTCTGCACGGTTCCACGGGTCGAATCCTGGGGCGGGTCGGGCACGGGTTTGGGGATTTTGGGCCTACCCGACCCGTGCTAGATCCGTGGATCAGCCAACCACGAGTCGGGTCGGATCTGGACCACGAGGCGGGTCGGGCACGAGCGGATCCACGGACGGGTTTTTTTAGAACTCTAGTCTAAATCTTTTGGTACTGTATATGTGGAAGCAGTTCTTCTGCCGCGCAGCAGAAATGAACGGTTTAGATTTTCTGCGTTGTAGGTTACGGACGACTTAGATTTAATTTAGGGGATCTTATATTATAAAATTTAGCTTGCACGAATCTCGATGCAAATTAAAAGTTAAAATTTGCTACGTAGCACATACAGTATTTTTGCTGCACGACAGAAGATCTCATTCCCTGTATACGTATTGCATAACACCATAATATCAATAACGTACGGTTAGAGATGATTTTTTTGTTTTTTGTACATCATCCGGTTTTGAGACTTCAGAAAAGCGGTCAGATATTGATCAAACAAACTACACAGATTGATGAGAAATGTGAAGTCTATCATCCACTTGTACATTTTGAGCATTGAATGAGCAACGCCAACTGTTATACGCCTCAATGTCAATTGCACTCTTTAGTCTTTGATCTATTTGAATTTCAAATGATTCCAACCAATATTTAGTGGTTCATCCAACTCACATAGCTAGGATAAGGGACCCGATTCCTCTACCGCGCGGTACCGACGGACCGTCCAGATTTACTGCGCTGTCAGCTACGGACGGCCCAGATTTGATTCAGGGAGGGTCTGATATTATAAAGTTTAGCTTGCACGAATCTTGATGCAAATTAAAGGCCGAGATTTGCTGCGCGGCACGCACAGTGACGGTGCCGCGTGGTAGAAGATCTCGTTCCTAGGATAAGGTATCACATTTGAATAAGTCATTTAGTTCAGACGTCACTGGACATAATATGTTACAAAAATATATTTAAGACCTCTTCTTCACTTAAAAATAATTTTTTTGTGACAAGATTTTTGGATTTGAATATACTTGTTATGAGCATTTTCATTGGATTGCAAATTAATTGTAGATTTTACTTTTATATTTGTAAGCCGTAAACCTCGAAGGTAGCTAATTTAAACAATTCTAAGACTTTCAAGAACTAATTGATAATTTTGACAATTTTAAGCAATTCAATCAACGGTTCCTTATAGTCTAATCTCTCTTTTTGTCTAAAATTTTGCACAACCAACCTAACTTTATTCCTCATAACAACACTTTCTTGATCACTTTTTTTTTTTCTAAAAAACCATTTGCACCAATAATATTCTAATTCTTAGGTACAAGCTCTCCAAATTTGTTCATTTCAAATTTGTTGAGTTCTTCTTGCATGACAATAATCCGACAGAGATCTAAATTTTCTTGTTCAAATTTGATTGGTTCAATTTGAAACACAAATGCACAATGAGCAATCATAAAGTTTACACTGGACCTAGTCCTAACTTCTTTAAATTATCAATTACATTAGATAGAGGGTGAGCGAACACTTTCGTTAGATCTTGAGAAAGTTGATAGTCAGTTTGAGATTGAGTTGCATCACCTTCTTGAGTGGTATCTTCATTTAGGACATTTATTTCATCACTTTCCTCTTTATTTTGTGCAACATTTTTTTTTCTTTTTGAGTCGAGACTCCATTTCTTACACAATCAATAGAAAATTCTTAGACTGTGCATTAGTATTTTTGTTGAACTATGTTATTTTGAACAATGTCTAAAAGGTCTAAAACGATTGCAGAAACATTTAATAATTTCGAGTATAACTTTTAGATCTTAATAACCTACCTAAGTCAAGCAAGCAAGTAATAGAGCAATTGAATAATTTCAAGCAAGTATGTAAAAGTAGAATAAAAGAGAGAGTAATAGCAAGATAGCAAGAGAGAGCAAACGCACGCTATGTAACATGGTTCAGCTTATCAATCAAGCCTACATCCACGTAACTCCTGGATCCAAAATACCTTCCAGGACTGAATCTATTAAAATCAATAGTTTACAATACAAGAGTCTATCCTAAAGGCTCCAATCCTTGCAAGGGGCTACACCGCTCTACAAAAGCCAAACGGTCTTAATTGACAACACAACGTATTTCACCAAACGAAAAACAAGCTAAAAGATCACTCGAATAGATGATTAGAGAATAGCTATTCTAAACACTCTCTCAGGTGTAGATGCTTTAAGGAGAGGCTTTAGTGCTCTTGTTTGTGTTGAATTAAGTGCTTGTAACGTTGGGGAGGGTTTTCTTGATCCTGCTGGTTCTTAGAAAACTTCACAAAGTATCATATCCTACTACGAGAAGAGTTTCTTCTCCAAATACTCTATTCAAGTGTGGTAACCATTCAAGAAAACACCATGAATAAGCATAGAATATCAATCTAAGTGCTTCATATCTGAGTATTTCATTTATGTGTGGTTCTGAAGAGATTACTTCATTTATGGGTGGTAACCATTTACTAAAACACCACAGAGGCATAAATACCACTCAAAGTGCTTCTGGTCTGAGTACTTCATTTATGGGTTGTACCCAGTCAAGAAAACACCACCGAGCATCTTATCCTACCACGAGAAGTGTTTCTGATCCGAGTACTTCTTTTATAGGTGGTAAACTTCATGAAAACGGCACAATGCATCATAGCAAACTATGAGAAATGTTTCTTCTTTGAGTACTTCACTTAAGGGTCGCAACAACTATGAAAACACCACAAACAAGCATAGAATACCACCCTAAGTGACTCATGTTCAAGTAATTCATTTATGGATGGTAAACAATCAAGAGAACACCACAATGCATCTCAACTTTCTACGAGAATTATTTCTGACCTAAGTACTTAATTTGTGGGTGGTAACCATTCAAGAAAATACCACAAAATATTTTATCCTACTACTAGATGCGTTTATGATCAAAGAACTTCATTTATGGGTGGTAACCTTTCAAGAAAACTCCACAAAGCATCATATCCTACTATGAATAGTTTCTTCTTCGAGTACTTCATTTAAGGGTGGTAACCATTCCCTAAAACACCACGAAGAAGCATATAATTCCACTCTAAGTGCTTCACATTCGAGTACATCTTTTATGGGCTGTAAACAATCAAGAAAACACCCCAAAGAATACCAATCTTAGTGTTTCACGTCTAAGTATTTCATTTATGTGTGGTTCTGAAGAGATTACTTCATTTATGGGTGATAACCTTTGAAGAAAACAAAACAAAGCATCATAGCCTACTACGGAAAGTGTTTGTGCTTAGATTACTTCATTTAATGGTGGTAACTATTCACTAAAACACCACACAGGCATAAATACTACTCTAAGTGCTTCTGATCTGAGTACTTCATTTATGGGTTGTACCCAGTCAAGAAAACACCACCGAGCATCTTATCCTACCACGAGTGCTTCTGATCCGAGTACTTCTTTTATGAGTGCTTCTGATCCGAGTACTTCTTTTATGAGTGCTTCTGGTCCGAGTACTTCTTTCATAGGTGGTAAACATCATGAAAATTGCACAATGCATCATAGCAAACTATGAAAAAAAATTCTTCTTTGAGTACTGCACTTAAGGGTCGTAACAATTCACGAAAACAATATGTACAAGCATAGAATACCATCCTAAGTGACTCATGTCAGAGTAATTCATTTATGATGGTAAACAATCAAGAGAACACCACAATGCATCTCATCTTTCTATCAGAATTATTTCTGACATAAGTACTTCATTTATGGGTGGTAACCATTCAAGAAAACACCACAAAGCATCTAATCCGACTACGAGATGTGTTTCTGATCAAAGAACTTCATTATGGGTGGTAACCTTTCAAGAAAACTCCACAAAACATCATATTCTACTATGAAGAGTTTCTTATTCGGGTACTTCATTTAAGGGTGTTAACAATTCTGATAGCGTTCGAGCTAGAATTGCCCAAGGACACGCACACGTTCAACGATAAAATCACAACTGGAGGATACTCTTAACTCACAGTAGGATAAAAGAGGAGATAAACTCAACTCAAGGTAAACTTTTGATAATATTCAACAACTTCTCCTCTTACATTCTACTAGAGGGCTTTATATAGCCACCTTACAACTTTAGAAACTTCTTAAATAATTAAAACACCCTTAAATACTTATGGATACTCAAAAGACATAATTAATAACTCCTATAGAAACTTAAGAGACTCCTGAAAACTCCTAGAAGTTGCTACAAGACTCAAGAAACAATTAAAGCTGATGACATGATGACTTTTCAATGACCACGTTCATTTCACACGCAATTATGACATAGAAGCGTCTGGAGTCTGAAGAAACTCTAAACACAGAAGTTGTAGCCCATTTCATCAGATTTCCACAGAATTTTGAATGACTTAATTTGGACCCCGTATGAGAAAGTTATGCCCAAAATACTGACCCATTCTGAATCTGCCCAGAAAGCTGTTTTGGGAATTAATTGCAAATCTGACTTGGGCCTAGATCTTTCAACTGGGAACTGGTCCAAAACATGCTTCCTTGATCATGGTTATTCACTTGTAGACCTACCATGATTTGATCGCCAACATTCTCCCCTGGTTGAAAAGAACTCGTCCACGAGTTCGGCTCATGTTCACCATGATATGGTGAAAGATCATTCACATTGAATGTAGCTGAAACTCCATAATCTCCTGGTAGTTCCACCTTGTACGCATTGTTACCTATGCGTTGTAAAATTTTGAATGGCCCATCACCATGTTGTTTGAGCTTTGCATGGCGACCAGGTGGAAACCTCTCCTTGCTCAAATGCTCCCAAACAAGATCTCCTTCTTGAAAAATTACAGCCCTGCGATGCTTGTTGGCTTGCCTTTCATACTTTTGATTTTGTTTTTCAATCTTCTTCATGACTTGTTCATGCAAGTCTTTAATAGTCTTAGCACGTTCATCTGCATCTGCACTATAGCTCTGACTGGTTGGCAATGACACAAGATCAATAGGAGACTTCGGGTTGCATCCATACACCACTTCAAATGGGCTTTTACCAATTGTCTTGCTATTGGACCTGTTGTAAGCAAATTCAGCTTGAGGCAGAACAAGGTCCCATTAACGTATGTTATCACCCACCAAACTTCTCAACAGGTTGCCCAAACTGCGATTCACAATTTCAGTTTGTCCATCTGCCTGAGGATGATAGGGTGAACTAAATTGCAACTTTGTTCCCATCTTGTGCCAAAGAGTTCTCAAGAAATGTCCAACAAACTTTGGATCTCTGTCAGATGTGATGGTTTTCGAAATGCCATGCAACTTCACTATCTTCTTAAAATAAAACTCTGCTATGTGAGTGGCATCCATGGTTTTTGCACAAGGAACAAAGTGCGCCATTTTAAAGAAGCGATCAACGACCGCCATGATTGAATCTTTGTTGCGTTGAGTTCGGGGTAGTCCCATAACAAAATCCATACTCACATCTTCCCATGGTGTAATTGGTACTGGAAGTGGAGTGTAAAGTCCAGAATTTTGGGATTTGGTTTTCGCTAGATGGCAAGTACGACACCTCAAAATATAATGGTTCACATCCTTCTTCATCTTTGGCCAATAAAAACGATCTTGAAGTAGAGCAATAGTTTTATCTCGCCCAAAGTGACCACTTAACCCACCATCATGAACCTCTTTAATGATCTGCCATCGCAAAGAACAATTTGGTATGCACAAACGATTGTCATAGAAGAGATATTCATCCTTCACCCCAAATTCTTTGTATGGCCCTTTTGCACATTCAACTTTCACCTTGCCAAAGAACTCATCTCCAGAATATAACTCATTGATCAATTCAAATCCCTGGACATTTACCTTCATTGTGGACAACAAGAAATGTCGTCTACTCAAAACATCTGCCACCTGATTTGAAGCTCCACTTTTATGCTTGATGTGGAATGTGTAGCCTTGTAAAAGTTCCACCCACCTTGCATGTCTCGGTTTCAGTTTGTGCTGCCCATTAATAAATTTCAGCGCCTCATGGTCGGAGTAGAGGATGAACTCCTTGGAAATGAGATAGTGTCTCCAATGTCCAAGAGTTCGCACGATTGCATGGAACTCCTTGTTGTATGTTATGTAGTTCTTGTGCGAATCAAAAAGTTTTTCACTAAAGAAGGCAATAGGTCGCCCTTCTTGATTGAGAACTGTACCAATGCCTACGCCAGATGCATCACATTCAAGCTCAAAAATCTTTTCAAAATTTGGAAGAAAGAGGATAGGGGCTGCTGTCATCTTCTCCTTGTTGAGCTGGAAACTGATTTGAGCTTCCTTCGTCCAATTGAACACACCATCTTTCAAGCACTCAGTGATTGGTGAGACAAGAGTGCTGAAATCTCGAATGAATCGACGGTAAAATGATGCCAGTCTATGAAAACTCCTTATGTCATGAATGTTGGTTGGAGTTGGCCATGAGAGAATTGCATCAATTTTGGAAGGATCAACATGAATGCCTTCAGCTGAAATCACATAGCCTAGAAACACTAAGCTGCGGGTTAGGAACTCACACTTCTTCAAGTTGATGTAGAGATTTTGTTCTGCCAACTCTTCAAAGACTTGGCTAACATGCTCCAAATGCTTTGTTGCACCCATGTTGTACACAAAAATGTTATCAAAATAGATCAACACAAAGACTTCTCGAACACATTCTTTGAGATGTAACACCCAATGTTCAGCTCGAGTGGGACCTCCATGTGGTCTTGGTTGAGGTTTTCAAATATTGATAAGAAAATTCGTCTCTATTTGAATTTGCCAAGAGAACTTGCAATCTTTCTCGAGCACCTCCTCTTGTGTGTTCTCAACAAGTGTAGGAACTAGTTGTTTGTAATACTGCACCAGTTTTGTCTTTCTTTGATATGTGTCAGCAAACAACGTTTAGATTGGAGAAGTTTCGAAAACTTGTGCTACCATCGATTTAATAGCTTTTGAACTATTTGTCCATCTAGCCAAATATTCTCGACTGTCATATGTTGGTTTGTTAATCCATTTGAGAAAAGGGTCTTCATAACCACAATACCTTGGAATTTCAATGTCGATTGAGCAACAAATTTGCTGCTGAAATTTTTGAAAATGTTCCTTCAAGGACATCGGTAAGTTACCACCAAGGTTTTCATCAAAGTTTGAGGGACTATAAAATGACTCCATTTTATTCTCAAATTCACTAGTCAAGGTGTTGACATCATCCTCATCATCGGGATATACATAAAAAATTGGTGGGGTTCCAAATGATTTGTTTTCACTCACAAAGGTTTCATCAACCACAAAAACTTCAAGGTCAAAACTAGAATGATCTTTCAACAAACAAGTTTTTGAGTTATGCCCAGCACATCCATACTTAAAACATCGTACTCTTTTTGTTCTATCCAAGCTAGATTTATCTGAATTTATGGAGTCCTTACAGGTGATTTAGGGCATTGTAACAGATGTTTTAAAGGTCTTCTTATCACACTCATTATTGTCAAGCTTGTGTGAACATGGTTTGGAAGAACAAAATCCTTTGTTGCTGCCGGTTTGGGTCTTTTTCAATTGGTTCCCAACTTTCAAATCAGATTTTGAAAAGAAAGATTGTGTGGAGTTAAGGGAATCAGAAAAAAGACTTCTTACAAACTCTTCTCTTGAGGTGAAGGGCCTGTCGATAAAAATGTGTTGCGTTGAATGTGGAGTTGATGTTGAGCCTCTTCATCACGTGACACCAAAGAATTGTTGTCATGAAAGGAGTTGATCTCTTCATCTTCTCTACTGAAATTTTCTTGGTTTAAACGACAATGCAAGCTATTGTGATCTCCATAATGGTTGTTTCTTTGATGGAAATGAGGTGAAAAAGAAATATTATCGCTGGAGATGTTGTGAAGGCGGTGATGAGAAGAAAAGTCGGCGTAGCTCGCAGATTCGTGCCTCATTCGACGATCTTGATTCTCACGAGTTGTTCTTGTGAAAGAATCGTGCCTCATTCGGCGATCTTGACTCTCACAAGTTGTTCTTGTGAAAGAATCGTGCCTCATTCGGCGATCTCGACTCTCACAAGTTGTGCTTCTCAAAGACCCATGCCGCATTCGACGATTTTGGTTTCGATCAGCGGCCTCCAATAGCATCATATGCCGTAGGAGTTGTTGTACATGATGCCTCAACTCGTTCAACTCAATGTCTCGATCGTCTTGCTGGTGTCCTCCAGGAGAATGATACGAGCACTTCGTCGCACCATCCTTCGCATGCAGCTCTGATACCAACTGATAGCGTTCGAGCTAGAATTGCCCAAAGACACGCACACGTTCAACGATAAAATCACAACTGGAGGATATTCTCAACTCACAGTAGGATAAAAGAGGAGATAAACTCAACTCAAGGTAAACTTTTGATAATATTCAACTTGTCCTCTTACATTCTACTAGAGGGCTTTATATAGCCACCTTACAACTCTAGAAACTTCTTAGATAATTAAAACACCCTTAAATACTTAGGGATACTCAAAAGACATAATTAATAACTCCTATAGAAACTCAAGAGACTCCTAAAAACTCCTAGAAGTTGCTACAAGACTCAAGAAACAATTAAAGCTAATGACATGATGACTTTTCAAAGACCACGTCCATTTCACACGCAATTATGACATAGAAGCGTCTAGAATCTGAAGAAACGCAAAACACAGAAGTTGTATCCCATTTCATCAGCTTTTCACAGAATTTTGAATGACTTAATTTGGACCATGTATGAGAACGTTATGCCCAAAATACTGACCCGTTCTGAATCTGACTTGGGCCTGGATCTTTCAACTGGGAACTGGTCCAAAACATGCTTCCTTTATCATGGTTATTAACTTGTAGACCTACCATGATTTGATCGCCATCACATTCCCTAAAACACCACAAAGAAGCATATAATTCCATTATAAGTGCTTCATGTCTTAGTACTTAATTTATGTGTGGTTCTGATCTTTGTACTTAATTTATGGGTGATAACCATTCATGAAACCACCATAAATCAATTTATCCTACTACGAGATGTGTTTATGATCAAAGAACTTCATTTATGGGTGGTAACCATTCAAGAAAATATTACAAAGCATCTTATCCTACTACGAGATGTGTTTATGATCAAAGAACTTCATTTATGGGTGGTAACCTTTCAAGAAAACTCCACAAAACATCATACTACTATGAAGAGTTTTTTCTTCGAGTACTTCATTTAAGGGTGGTAACCATTCCCTAAAACACCACGAAGAAGCATATTATTCCACTCTAAGTGCTTCATGTCCGAGTACTTCTTTTATGGGCGGTAAACAATCAAGAAAACACCGCAAAACATCTTATCCTATTACGAGAACTATTTCTGATCTGAGTACTGCATTAATGGGACGTAACCATTCAAGAAAACACTGTAAAGCACCCAATCCTACTACGAGAAGTGTTTCTGATCGGAGTACATGGTTTTTGGATGTTACCTTTCAAGAAAACTCCACAAAGCATTATAATCTACAAAAAGAAGTGTTTCTTATTCGAGTACTTCTTTTATGGGTGGTAACCATACACTAAAACACCACAAAAAAGCATTGATACCACTCTAAGTGGTTCATATCTACATACTTCGTTTATGGGAGGAAACCATTCAAGAGAACACCACAAAGCATCTTACTCGACTACGAGAAGTGTTTATGATCAGAATGCTTCATTTATTGTAGGTAACATTTCAAGAAAACTCCACAAAGCATCCCTACTACGAAAAGAGTTTCTTCTTCGAGTAGTTAATTTAAGTGTGGTAACCATTCAAGAAAACATCAAGAATAAGCATAGAATACCAATCTAAGTGCTTCATGTCCGAGTGCTTCATTTATGTGTGGTTCTGAAGAGATTACTTCATTTATGGGTGGTAACCATTCACTAAAACACCACAGAGCCATAAATACCACTCTAAAAGCTTTTGGTTTGAGTACTTCATTTATGGGTTGCACAAAGTCAAGAAATCAGCACCCCGAGCATCTTATCCTATCACGAGAAATGTTTCTGATCCGAGTACGTCATTTATAGGTGGTAAACTTCATGAAAACTGCACAACGCATCATAGCAAACTACGAGAAATGTTTCTTCTTTCAGTACTTCACTTAAGGGTCATAACATTTACGAAAAACACTACGAACAAGCATAGAATACCACCGTAAGTTACTCATGTTCGATTAATTCATTTATGGATGGTAAACAATCAAGAGAACACCATAATGCATCTCGTCTTTCTACGAGAATTATTTCTGATCTGAGTACTTCATTTATGGGTGGTAACCTTTCAAGAAAACTCCACAAAGCATCATATCCTACTATGAAGAGTTTCTTCTTCGAGTACTTCATTTAAGGGTGGTAACCATTCATTAAAACACCACGAAGAAGCATATAATTCCACCCTAAGTGCTTCATGTCCGAATACTTCTTTTATGGGCGGTAAACAATTAAGAAAACACCCCAAAGCATCTTATCCTACTACGAGAACTGTTTCTGATCTGAGTACTTCATTTATGGGTGTTACCTTTCAAGAACACTCCACAAAGCATTATAATCTACAAAAAGAAGTGTTTCTTATTCGAGTACTTCTTTTATGGGTGGTAACCATTCACTAAAACACCACGAAGAATAATAGATACCACTCTAAGTGGTTCATGTCTACATACTTCGTTTATGGGTGGAAACCATTCAAGAGAACACCACAAAGCATCTTACTCTACTACGAGAAGTGTTTTTGATCAAAATGCTTCATTTAGTGTAGGTAACATTTTAAGAAAACTCCACAAAGCATCCCTACTACGAAAAGAGTTTCTTCTTCGAATAGTTCAATTAAGTGTGGTAACCATTCAAGAAAACATCATGAATAAGCATAGAATACCAATCTAAGTGCTTCATGTCGGAGTGCTTCTTTTATGTGTTGTTCTGAAGAGATTACTTCATTTAATGGTGGTAACCAATCACTAAAACACCATGGGGGCATAAATACCACTCTAAGTGCTTTTGGTCTGAGTACTTCATTTATGGGTTGTACCAATAAAAAAAAAACACCACCTAACATCTTATCCTACCACGAGAAGTGTTTCTGATCCGAGTACATCATTTATAGCTGCTAAACTTCAAGAAAACTGCACAACGCATCAAGAGAACACCACAATGCATCTCAACTTTCTACGAGAATTATTTCTCATATGAGAACTTCATTTATGGGTGGTAACCATTCAAGAAAACACCACAAAGCATCTTATCCTACTACGAGATGTGTTTATGATCAAAGAACTTCATTTATTGTGGTAACCTTTCAAGAAAACTCCACAAAGCATCGTATACTACTATGAAGAGTTTCTTCTTCAAGTACATCATTTAAGGGTTGTAACCATTCCTAAAACACGACGAAGAAGCATATTATTCCACTCTAAGTGCTTCATGTCCGAGTACTTTTTTATGAGTGGTAACCATTCACTAAAACACCACGAAGAAGAATAGATACCACTCTAAGTGGTTCATGTCTACATACTTCGTTTATGGGTGGAAACCATTCAAAATAACACCACAAAGCATCTTACTCTACTACGAGAAGTGTTTTTGATCAAAATGCTTCATTTAGTGTAGGTAACATTTTAAGAAAACTCCACAAAGCATCCCTACTACGAAAAGAGTTTCTTCTTCGAGTAGTTCAATTAAGTGTGGTAACCATTCAAGAAAACATCATGAATAAGCATAAAATACCAATCTAAGTGCTTCATGTCTGAGTGCTTCATTTATGTGTTGTTCTGAAGAGATTACTTCATTTAAGGGTGGTAACCATTCACTAAAACACCATGGGGGCATAAAAATCACTCTAAGTGCTTTCGGTCTGAGTACTTCATTTATGGGTTGTACCAATAAAAAAAACACCCCCTAACATGTTATCCTACCACGAGAAGTGTTTCTGATCCGAGTACATCATTTATAGGTGGTAAACTTCAAGAAAACTGCACAACGCATCAAGAGAACACCACAATGCATCTCAACATTCTACGAGAATTATTTCTCATCTGAGAACTTCATTTATGGGTGGGAACCATTCAAGAAAACACCACAAAGCATCTTATCCTACTACGAGATGTGTTTTTGATCAAAGAACTTCATTTGTGGGTGGTAACCTTTCAAGAAAACTCCACAAAGCATCGTATACTACTATGAAGAGTTTCTTCTTCGAGTACTTCATTTAAGGGTGGTAACCATTCCCTAAAATACCACGAAGAAGCGTATTATTGCACTGTAAGTGCTTCATGTCCGAGTACATCATTTATGAGTGGTTCTGATATTTGTACTTAATTTATGGGTGGTAACCATTCATGAAACTAACACAAAGCAACTTATCCTACTACGAGATGTGTTTATGATCAATGAACTTCATTTATGGGTGGTAACCTTTCAAGAAAACTCCACAAAGCATCATATACTACTATGAAGAGTTTCTTCTTCGAGTACTTCATTTAAGGGTGGTAACCATTCCCTAAAACGCCACGAAGAAGCGTATTATTGCACTGTAAGTGCTTCATGTCCGAGTACATCTTTTATGGGCGGTAAACAATCAAGAAATCACCACAAAGCATCTTATCCTATTACGAGAACTGTTTCTGATCTGAGTACTTCATTTATGGGTCGTAACCTTCAAGAAAACAGAATAAAGCATTCAAGCCTACTACGAGAAGTGTTTCTGATCGGAGTACTTGATTTATGGGTGTTAACCTTTCAAGAAAACTCCACAAAGCATCATAGCCTACAAAGAGAAGTGTTTCTTCTTCGAATACTTAATTTATGGGTGGTAAGCACTCACTAAAACACCACGAAGAAGCATAGATACCACTCTAAGTGCTTCAAGTCTACACTCTTCGTTTATGGGTGGAAACCATTCAAGAAAACACCACAAAGCATCATATTCGACTACGAGAAGTGTTTCTGATCAGAATGCTTCATTTATTGTTGGTAACATATAAAGAAAACGCAACAAAGCATCCCTACTATGAAAAGAGTTTCTTCTTCGGGTACATCATCTAAGTACTTCATTTATGAGTGGTAACAATTCATTAAACCACCAAATGCATCTTATTCTACTACGAGATGTGTTTATGATCAAAGACCGTAATTTATGGGTGGTAACGTTTCAAGAAAACTCTACAAAGCATCATATCATACTATGAAGAGTTTCTTCTTCGAGTACTTCATTTAAATTCCCTAAAACACCACGAAGAAGCATATAATTCCACTTTAAGTGCTACATGTCCGAGTACTTCTTTTATGGGCGGTAAACAGTCAAGAAAACACTCCAAAGCATCTTATCCTTCTACGAGAAGTGTTTCTGATCTGAGTACTTCATTTATGGGTGGTAACAATTGACGAAAACACCGTAAAACATCCAATCCTACTACGATAAGTGTTTCTGATCGGAGTACCTGATTTATGGGTGTTAACCTTTCAAGAAAACGTCAGAAAGCATAGTAACCTACAAAGAGAAGTGTTTCTTATTCGAGTACTACATTTATGGGTGGTAACCATTCACTAAATCACCACGAAGAAGCATAGATACCACTTTAAGTGCTTCATGTCTACATAATTCGTTAATGGGTGGAAACCATTCATGAAAAGACCACAAAGCATCTTATTCTACTAAGAAAAGTGTTTATGATCAGAATGCTTCATTTTTTGTTTGTAACATTTAAAAAAAAACTCCACAAAGCATCTCTACTTCGAAAAGAGTTTTTTTTCGAGTAGTTCATTTAAGTGTTGTAACCATTCAAGAAAATACAATGAATAAGCATCGAATACCAATATAACTGCTTCATGTCTGAGTACTGCAATTATGTGTGGTTCAGAAGAGATTACTTCATTTATGGGTGATAACCATTCACTAAAACGCTACGGAGGCATAAATACCACTCTAAGTGCTTCATTTATGGGTTGTACCATGTCAAGAAAAGACCACCGAGCATCTTATCATACCATGAGTAGTGTTTCTGATCCGAGTACATCATTGATAGGTGGTAAACTTCATGAAAACTGCACAACACATCAAGAGAACACCACAATGCATCTCAACTTTCTACGAGAATTATTTCTGATCTGAGTACTTAATTTATGGGTGGTAAGCATTAAAGAAAACACCACAAAGCATCTTGTCCTACTACGAGATGTGTTTATGATCAAAGAACTTCATTTCTGGGTGGTAACCTTTCAAGAAAGCTCCACAAAGCATCATATCCAACTATGAAGAGTTTCTTCTTCGAGTACTTCATTTAAGGGTGATAACCATTCCCTTAAACACCACGAAGAAGCATATTATTCCACTCTAAGTGCTTCATGTCCGAGTACTTCTTTTATGGGCAGTAAACAATCAAGAAAAAACCCCAGTACATCATTTAAGGGTGGTAACCATTCCTAAAACACCACGAAGAAGCATATTATTCCACTCTAAGTGCTTCATGTCCGAGTACTTCTTTTAAGGGAGGTAAACAATCAAGAAAACACCACAAACCATCTTATCCTACTACGAGAACTATTTCTGATCTGAGTACTTCATTTATGGGTCGTAACCATTCAAGAAAACACCGTAAAGCATCCAATCCTACTACGAGAAGTGTTTCTGATCGGAGTACCTGATTTATGGGTGTTACCTTTCAAGAAAACTCCATAAAGCATTATAATCTAAAAAAAAGAAGTGTTTCTTATTCGAGTACTTCTTTTATGGGTGGTAACCATTCACTAAAACACCACGAAGAAGCATTGATACCACTCTAAGTGGTTCATGTCTACATACTTCGTTTATGGGAGGAAACCAATCAAGAGAACACCACAAAGCATCTTACTCGACTACGAGAAGTGTTTTTTATCAGAATGCTTCATTTATTGTAGGTAACATTTCAAGAAAACTCCACAAAGCATCCCTACTACGAAAAGAGTTTCTTCTTCGAGTAGTTAATTTAAGTGTGGTAACCATTCAAGAAAACATCAAGAATAAGCATAGAATACCAATCTAAGTGCTTCATGTCCGAGTGCTTCATTTATGTGTGGTTCTGAAGAGATTACTTCATTTATGGGTGGTAACCATTCACTAAAACACCACAGAGCCATAAATACCACTCTAAAAGCTTTTGGTTTGAGTACTTCATTTATGGGTTGCACAAAGTCAAGAAATCACCACCCCGAGCATCTTATCCTATCACGAGAAATGTTTCTGATCCGAGTACGTCATTTATAGGTGGTAAACTTCATGAAAACTGCACAACGCATCATAGCAAACTATGAGAAATGTTTCTTCTTTGAGTACTTCTCTTAAGGGTCATAACATTTACGAAAAACACTACGAACAAGCATAGAATACCACCGTAAGTTACTCATGTTCGATTAATTCATTTATGGATGGTAAACAATCAAGAGAACACCATAACGCATCTCGTCTTTCTACGAGAATTATTTCTGATCTGAGTACTTCATTTATGGGTGGTAACCTTTCAAGAAAAGCATCATATCCTACTATGAAGAGTTTCTTCTTCGAGTACTTCATTTAAGGGTGGTAACCATTCATTAAAACACCACGAAAAAGCATATAATTCCACTCTAAGTGCTTCATGTCCGAATACTTCTTTTATGGGCGGTAAACAATCAAGAAAACACCCCAAAGCATCTTATCCTACTACGAGAACTGTTTCTGATCTGAGTACTTCATTTATGGGTGTTAACCTTTCAAGAAAACACCGCAAAGCATTATAGCCTACAAAGAGATGTGTTTTTCTTCGAGTACTTCATTTATGGGTGGTAACCATTCACTAAAACACCACGAAGAAGCATAGATACCACTCTAAGTGCTTCATGTTTACACTCTTCGTTTATGGGTGGAAAGCATTCAAGAAAACACCATAAAGCATCATATTCGACTACGAGAAGTGTTTCTGTTCATAATGCTTCATTTGTTGTTGGTAACATTTAAAGAAAACCTGACAAAGCATCCCTACTACGAAAAGAGTTTCTTCTTCGGGTACTTAATTTAAGGGTGATAACCATTCCCTAAAACACCACAAAGAAGCATATAATTCCACTCTATGTGCTTCATGTCTAAGTACTTCATTTATGTATGGTTCTGTCCTGAGTACTTCATTTATGAGTGGTAACCATTCATGAAACCACCAAATGCATCTTATCCTACTACGAGATGTACTTACGATCCAAGAACTTCATTTATGGGTGGTAACCATTCAAGAAAACACCACAAAGCATCTTATCCTACTACGAGATGTGTTTATGATCAAAGAACTTCATTTATGGGTGGTAACCATTCAAGAAAACTCCACAAAGCATCATATACTACTATGAAGAGTTTCTTCTTCGAGTACTTCATTTAAGGATGGTAACCATTCCCTAAAACACCACGAAGAAGCGTATTATTGCACTGTAAGTGCTTCATGTCCGAGTACATCATTTATGGGCGGTAAACAATCAAGAAAACACCACAAACCATCTTATCCTACTACGAGAACTATTTCTGATCTGAGTACTTCATTTATGGGTCGTAACCATTCAAGAAAACACCGTAAAGTATCCAATCCTACTACGAGAAGTATTTCTGATCGGAGTACTTGATTTATGGGTGTTACCTTTCAAGAAAACTCCATAAAGCATTATAATCTAAAAAAAAGAAGTGTTTCTTATTCGAGTACTTCTTTTATGGGTGGTAACCATTCACTAAAACACCACGAAGAAGCATTTATACCACTCTAAGTGGTTCATGTCTACATACTTCGTTTATGGGAGGAAACCACTCAAGAGAACACCACAAAGCATCTTACTCGACTACGAGAAGTGTTTTTTATCAGAATGCTTCATTTATTGTAGGTAACATTTCAAGAAAATTCCACAAAGCATCCCTACTACAAAAAGAGTTTCTTCTTCGAGTAGTTAATTTAAGTGTGGTAACCATTCAAGAAAACATCAAGAATAAGCATAGAATACCAATCTAAGTGCTTCATGTCAGAGTGCTTCATTTATGTGTGGTTCTGAAGAGATTACTTCATTTATGGGTGGTAACCATTCACTAAAACACCACAGAGGCATAAATACCACTCTAAAAGCTTTTGGTTTGAGTACTTCATTTATGGGTTGCACAAAGTCAAGAAATCATCACCCCGAGCATCTTATCCTATCACGAGAAATGTTTCTGATCCGAGTACGTCATTTATAGGTGGTAAACTTCATGAAAACTGCACAACGCATCATAGCAAACTATGAGAAATGTTTCTTCTTTGAGTACTTCACTTAAGGGTCATAACATTTACGAAAAACACTACGAAGAAGCATAGAATACCACCGTAAGTTACTCATGTTCGATTAATTCATTTATGGATGGTAAACAATCAAGAGAACACCATAATGCATATCGTCTTTCTACGAGAATTATTTCTGATCTGAGTACTTCATTTATGGGTGGTAACCTTTCAAGAAAACTCCACAAAGCATCATATCCTACTATGAAGAGTTTCTTCTTCGAGTACTTCATTTAAGGGTGGTAACCATTCATTAAAACACCACGAAGAAGCATATAATTCCACTCTAAGTGCTTCATGTCCGAATACTTCTTTTATGGGCGGTAAACAATTAAGAAAACACCCAAAGCATCTTATCCTACTACGAGAACAGTTTCTGATCTGAGTACTTCATTTATGGGTGTTAACCTTTGAAGAAAACACCGCAAAGCCTACAAAGAGATGTGTTTTTCTTCGAGTACTTCATTTATGGGTAGTAACCATTCACTAAAACACCACGAAGAAGCATAGATACCACTCTAAGTGCTTCATGTTTACACTATTCGTTTATGGGTGGAAACCATTCAAGAAAACACCATAAAGCATCATATTCGACTACGAGAAGTGTTTCTGTTCATAATGCTTCATTTATTGTTGGTAACATTTAAAGAAAACCTGACAAAGCCTCCCTACTACGAAAAGAGTTTCTTCTTCGGGTAATTAATTTAAGGGTGATAACCATTCCCTAAAACACCACAAAGAAGCATATAATTCCACTCTATGTGCTTCATGTCTAAGTACTTCATTTATGTTTGGTTCTGTCCTGAGTACTTCATTTGCGAGTGGTAACCATTCATGAAACCACCAAATGCATCTTATCCTACTACGAGATGTATTTACGATCAAAGAACTTCATTTATGCGTGGTAACCCTTCAAGAAAACTCCACAAAGCATCATATACTACTATGAAGAGTTTCTTCTTCGAGTACTTCATTTAAGGGTGGTAACCATTCCCTAAAACACCACGAAGAAGCATTGATACCACTCTAAGTGGTTCATGTCTACATACTTCGTTTATGGGAGGAAACCAATCAAGAGAACACCACAAAGCATCTTACTCGACTACGAGAAGTGTTTTTTATCAGAATGCTTCATTTATTGTAGGTAACATTTCAAGAAAACTCCACAAAGCATCCCTACTACGAAAAGAGTTTCTTCTTCGAGTAGTTAATTTAAGTGTGGTAACCATTCAAGAAAACATCAAGAATAAGCATAGAATACCAATCTAAGTGCTTCATGTCCGAGTGCTTCATTTATGTGTGGTTCTTATTCGAGTACTTCATTTATGGGTGGTAACCATTCACTAAAACACCACAGAGCCATAAATACCACTCTAAAAGCTTTTGGTTTGAGTACTTCATTTATGGGTTGCACAAAGTCAAGAAATCACCACCCCGAGCATCTTATCCTATCACGAGAAATGTTTCTGATCCGAGTACGTCATTTATAGGTGGTAAACTTCATGAAAACTGCACAACGCATCATAGCAAACTATGAGAAATGTTTCTTCTTTGAGTACTTCTCTTAAGGGTCATAACATTTACGAAAAACACTACGAAGAAGCATAGAATACCACCGTAAGTTACTCATGTTCGATTAATTCATTTATGGATGGTAAACAATCAAGAGAACACCATAATGCATATCGTCTTTCTACGAGAATTATTTCTGATCTGAGTACTTCATTTATGGGTGGTAACCTTTCAAGAAAACTCCACAAAGCATCATATCCTACTATGAAGAGTTTCTTCTTCGAGTACTTCATTTAAGGGTGGTAACCATTCATTAAAACACCACGAAGAAGCATATAATTCCACTCTAAGTGCTTCATGTCCGAATACTTCTTTTATGGGCGGTAAACAATTAAGAAAACACCCAAAGCATCTTATCCTACTACGAGAACAGTTTCTGATCTGAGTACTTCATTTATGGGTGTTAACCTTTGAAGAAAACACCGCAAAGCCTACAAAGAGATGTGTTTTTCTTCGAGTACTTCATTTATGGGTAGTAACCATTCACTAAAACACCACGAAGAAGCATAGATACCACTCTAAGTGCTTCATGTTTACACTATTCGTTTATGGGTGGAAACCATTCAAGAAAACACCATAAAGCATCATATTCGACTACGAGAAGTGTTTCTGTTCATAATGCTTCATTTATTGTTGGTAACATTTAAAGAAAACCTGACAAAGCCTCCCTACTACGAAAAGAGTTTCTTCTTCGGGTAATTAATTTAAGGGTGATAACCATTCCCTAAAACACCACAAAGAAGCATATAATTCCACTCTATGTGCTTCATGTCTAAGTACTTCATTTATGTATGGTTCTGTCCTGAGTACTTCATTTGTGAGTGGTAACCATTCATGAAACCACCAAATGCATCTTATCCTACTACGAGATGTATTTACGATCAAAGAACTTCATTTATGCGTGGTAACCCTTCAAGAAAACTCCACAAAGCATCATATACTACTATGAAGAGTTTCTTCTTCGAGTACTTCATTTAAGGGTGGTAACCATTCCCTAAAACACCACGAAGAAGCGTATTATTGCACTGTAAGTGCTTCATGTCTGAGTACATCATTTATGGGCGGTAAACAATCAAGAAAACACCACAAAGCATCTTATCCTATTACGAGAACCGTTTCTGATCTGAGTACATCATTTATAGGTCGTAACCATTCAAGAAAACACCGTAAAGCATTCAATCCTACTACGAGAAGTGTTTCTGATCGGAGTACCTAATTTATGGGTGTTACCTTTCAAGAACACTCCACAAAGCATTATAATCTACAAAAAGAAGTGTTTCTTATTCGAGTACTTCTTTTATGGGTGGTAACCATTCACTAAAACACCACGAAGAATAATAGATACCACTCTAAGTGGGTCATGTCTACATACTTCGTTTATGGGTGTAAATCATTCAAGAGAACACCACAAAGCATCTTACTCTACTACGAGAAGTGTTTCTGATCAGAATGCTTCATTTAGTGTAGGTAACATTTTAAGAAAACTCCACAAAGCATCCCTACTACGAAAAGAGTTTCTTCTTCGAGTAGTTAATTTAAGTGTGGTAACCATTCAAGAAAACATCAAGAATAAGCATAGAATACCAATCTAAGTGCTTCATGTCCGAGTGCTTCATTTATGTGTGGTTCTGAAGAGATTACTTCATTTATGGGTGGTAACCATTCACTAAAACACCACAGAGCCATAAATACCACTCTAAAAGCTTTTGGTTTGAGTACTTCATTTATGGGTTGCACAAAGTCAAGAAATCACCACCCCGAGCATCTTATCCTATCACGAGAAATGTTTCTGATCCGAGTACGTCATTTAAGGGTGGTAACCATTCCCTAAAACACCACGAAGAAGCGTATTATTGCACTGTAAGTGCTTCATGTCTGAGTACATCATTTATGGGCGGTAAACAATCAAGAAAACACCACAAAGCATCTTATCCTATTACGAGAACCGTTTCTGATCTGAGTACATCATTTATAGGTCGTAACCATTCAAGAAAACACCGTAAAGCATTCAATCCTACTACGAGAAGTGTTTCTGATCGGAGTACCTAATTTATGGGTGTTACCTTTCAAGAACACTCCACAAAGCATTATAATCTACAAAAAGAAGTGTTTCTTATTCGAGTACTTCTTTTATGGGTGGTAACCATTCACTAAAACACCACGAAGAATAATAGATACCACTCTAAGTGGTTCATGTCTACATACTTCGTTTATGGGTGTAAATCATTCAAGAGAACACCACAAAGCATCTTACTCTACTACGAGAAGTGTTTCTGATCAGAATGCTTCATTTAGTGTAGGTAACATTTTAAGAAAACTCCACAAAGCATCCCTACTACGAAAAGAGTTTCTTCTTCGAATAGTTCAATTAAGTGTGGTAACCATTCAAGAAAACATCATGAATAAGCATAGAATACCAATCTAAGTGCTTCATGTCGCAGTGCTTCATTTATGTGTTGTTATGAAGAGATTACTTCATTTAATGGTGGTAACCATTCACTAAAACACCATGGGGGCATAAATACCACTCTAAGTGCTTTTGGTCTGAGTACTTCATTTATGGGTTGTACCAATAAAAAAAAAACACCACCTAACATCTTATCCTACCACGAGAAGTGTTTCTGATCCGAGTACATCATTTATAGGTGCTAAACTTCAAGAAAACTGCACAACGCATCAAGAGAACACCACAATGCATCTCAACTTTCTACGAGAATTATTTCTCATCTGAGAACTTCATTTATGGGTGGTAACCATTCAAGAAAACACCACAAAGCATCTTATCCTATTACGAGATGTGTTTATGATCAAAGAACTTCATTTATTGTGGTAACCTTTCAAGAAAACTCCACAAAGCATCGTATACTACTATGAAGAGTTTCTTCTTCAAGTACATTATTTAAGGGTGGTAACCATTCCTAAAACACCACGAAGAAGCATATTATTCCACTCTAAGTGCTTCATGTCCGAGTACTTCTTTTAAGGGCGGTAAACAATCAAGAAAACACCACAAACCATCTTATCCTACTACGAGAACTATTTCTGATTTGAGTACTTCATTTATGGGTCGTAACCATTCAAGAAAACACCGTAAAGCATCCAATCCTACTACGAGAAGTGTTTCTGATCGGAGTACCTGATTTATGGGTGTTACCTTTCAAGAAAACTCCATAAAGCATTATAATCTAAAAAAAAGAAGTGTTTCTTATTCGAGTACTTCTTTTATGGGTGGTAACCATTCACTAAAACACCACGAAGAAGCATTGATACCACTCTAAGTGGTTCATGTCTACATACTTCGTTTATGGGAGGAAACCAATCAAGAGAACACCACAAAGCATCTTACTCGACTACGAGAAGTGTTTTTTATCAGAATGCTTCATTTATTGTAGGTAACATTTCAAGAAAACTCCACAAAGCATCCCTACTACGAAAAGAGTTTCTTCTTCGAGTAGTTAATTTAAGTGTGGTAACCAATCAAGAAAACATCAAGAATAAGCATAGAATACCAATCTAAGTGCTTCATGTCCGAGTGCTTCATTTATGTGTGGTTCTGAAGAGATTACTTCATTTATGGGTGGTAACCATTCACTAAAACACCACAGAGCCATAAATACCACTCTAAAAGCTTTTGGTTTGAGTACTTCATTTATGGGTTGCACAAAGTCAAGAAATCACCACCCCGAGCATCTTATCCTATCACGAGAAATGTTTCTGATCCGAGTACGTCATTTATAGGTGGTAAACTTCATGAAAACTGCACAACGCATCATAGCAAACTATGAGAAATGTTTCTTCTTTGAGTACTTCTCTTAAGGGTCATAACATTTACGAAAAACACTACGAACAAGCATAGAATACCACCGTAAGTTACTCATGTTCGATTAATTCATTTATGGATGGTAAACAATCAAGAGAACACCATAACGCATCTCGTCTTTCTACGAGAATTATTTCTGATCTGAGTACTTCATTTATGGGTGGTAACCTTTCAAGAAAAGCATCATATCCTACTATGAAGAGTTTCTTCTTCGAGTACTTCATTTAAGGGTGGTAACCATTCATTAAAACACCACGAAAAAGCATATAATTCCTCTCTAAGTGCTTCATGTCCGAATACTTCTTTTATGGGCGGTAAACAATCAAGAAAACACCCCAAAGCATCTTATCCTACTACGAGAACTGTTTCTGATCTGAGTACTTCATTTATGGGTGTTAACCTTTCAAGAAAACACCGCAAAGCATTATAGCCTACAAAGAGATGTGTTTTTCTTCGAGTACTTCATTTATGGGTGGTAACCATTCACTAAAACACCACGAAGAAGCATAGATACCACTCTAAGTGCTTCATGTTTACACTCTTCGTTTATGGGTGGAAAGCATTCAAGAAAACACCATAAAGCATCATATTCGACTACGAGAAGTGTTTCTGTTCATAATGCTTCATTTGTTGTTGGTAACATTTAAAGAAAACCTGACAAAGCATCCCTACTACGAAAAGAGTTTCTTCTTCGGGTACTTAATTTAAGGGTGATAACCATTCCCTAAAACACCACAAAGAAGCATATAATTCCACTCTATGTGCTTCATGTCTAAGTACTTCATTTATGTATGGTTCTGTCCTGAGTACTTCATTTATGAGTGGTAACCATTCATGAAACCACCAAATGCATCTTATCCTACTACGAGATGTACTTACGATCCAAGAACTTCATTTATGGGTGGTAACCATTCAAGAAAACACCACAAAGCATCTTATCCTACTACGAGATGTGTTTATGATCAAAGAACTTCATTTATGGGTGGTAACCATTCAAGAAAACTCCACAAAGCATCATATACTACTATGAAGAGTTTCTTCTTCGAGTACTTCATTTAAGGATGGTAACCATTCCCTAAAACACCACGAAGAAGCGTATTATTGCACTGTAAGTGCTTCATGTCCGAGTACATCATTTATGGGCGGTAAACAATCAAGAAAACACCACAAACCATCTTATCCTACTACGAGAACTATTTCTGATCTGAGTACTTCATTTATGGGTCGTAACCATTCAAGAAAACACCGTAAAGTATCCAATCCTACTACGAGAAGTATTTCTGATCGGAGTACTTGATTTATGGGTGTTACCTTTCAAGAAAACTCCATAAAGCATTATAATCTAAAAAAAAGAAGTGTTTCTTATTCGAGTACTTCTTTTATGGGTGGTAACCATTCACTAAAACACCACGAAGAAGCATTTATACCACTCTAAGTGGTTCATGTCTACATACTTCGTTTATGGGAGGAAACCACTCAAGAGAACACCACAAAGCATCTTACTCGACTACGAGAAGTGTTTTTTTATCAGAATGCTTCATTTATTGTAGGTAACATTTCAAGAAAATTCCACAAAGCATCCCTACTACAAAAAGAGTTTCTTCTTCGAGTAGTTAATTTAAGTGTGGTAACCATTCAAGAAAACATCAAGAATAAGCATAGAATACCAATCTAAGTGCTTCATGTCAGAGTGCTTCATTTATGTGTGGTTCTGAAGAGATTACTTCATTTATGGGTGGTAACCATTCACTAAAACACCACAGAGGCATAAATACCACTCTAAAAGCTTTTGGTTTGAGTACTTCATTTATGGGTTGCACAAAGTCAAGAAATCATCACCCCGAGCATCTTATCCTATCACGAGAAATGTTTCTGATCCGAGTACGTCATTTATAGGTGGTAAAACTTCATGAAAACTGCACAACGCATCATAGCAAACTATGAGAAATGTTTCTTCTTTGAGTACTTCACTTAAGGGTCATAACATTTACGAAAAACACTACGAAGAAGCATAGAATACCACCGTAAGTTACTCATGTTCGATTAATTCATTTATGGATGGTAAACAATCAAGAGAACACCATAATGCATATCGTCTTTCTACGAGAATTATTTCTGATCTGAGTACTTCATTTATGGGTGGTAACCTTTCAAGAAAACTCCACAAAGCATCATATCCTACTATGAAGAGTTTCTTCTTCGAGTACTTCATTTAAGGGTGGTAACCATTCATTAAAACACCACGAAGAAGCATATAATTCCACTCTAAGTGCTTCATGTCCGAATACTTCTTTTATGGGCGGTAAACAATTAAGAAAACACCCAAAGCATCTTATCCTACTACGAGAACTGTTTCTGATCTGAGTACTTCATTTATGGGTGTTAACCTTTGAAGAAAACACCGCAAAGCCTACAAAGAGATGTGTTTTTCTTCGAGTACTTCATTTATGGGTAGTAACCATTCACTAAAACACCACGAAGAAGCATAGATACCACTCTAAGTGCTTCATGTTTACACTATTCGTTTATGGGTGGAAACCATTCAAGAAAACACCATAAAGCATCATATTCGACTACGAGAAGTGTTTCTGTTCATAATGCTTCATTTATTGTTGGTAACATTTAAAGAAAACCTGACAAAGCCTCCCTACTACGAAAAGAGTTTCTTCTTCGGGTAATTAATTTAAGGGTGATAACCATTCCCTAAAACACCACAAAGAAGCATATAATTCCACTCTATGTGCTTCATGTCTAAGTACTTCATTTATGTATGGTTCTGTCCTGAGTACTTCATTTGTGAGTGGTAACCATTCATGAAACCACCAAATGCATCTTATCCTACTACGAGATGTATTTACGATCAAAGAACTTCATTTATGCGTGGTAACCCTTCAAGAAAACTCCACAAAGCATCATATACTACTATGAAGAGTTTCTTCTTCGAGTACTTCATTTAAGGGTGGTAACCATTCCCTAAAACACCACGAAGAAGCGTATTATTGCACTGTAAGTGCTTCATGTCCGAGTACATCTTTTATGGGCAGTAAACAATCAAGAAAACACCACAAAGCATCTTATCCTATTACGAGAATCGTTTCTGATCTGAGTACTTCATTTATGGGTCGTAACCATTCAAGAAAACACCGTAAAGCATTCAATCCTACTACGAGAAGTGTTTCTGATCGGAGTACCTAATTTATGGGTGTTATCTCTCAAGAACACTCCACAAAGCATTATAATCTACAAAAAGATATGTTTCTTATTCGAGTACTTCTTTTATGGGTGGTAACCATTCACTAAAACAGCACGAAGAAGAATAGATACCACTCTAAGTGGTTCATGTCTACATACTTCGTTTATGGGTGGAAACCATTCAAAATAACACCACAAAGCATCTTACTCTACTACGAGAAGTGTTTCTGATCAGAATGCTTCATTTAGTGTAGGTAACATTTTAAGAAAACTCCACAAAGCATCCCTACTACGAAAAGAGTTTCTTCTTCGAGTAGTTAATTTAAGTGTGGTAACCATTCAAGAAAACATCAAGAATAAGCATAGAATACCAATCTAAGTGCTTCATGTCCGAGTGCTTCATTTATGTGTGGTTCTGAAGAGATTACTTCATTTATGGGTGGTAACCATTCACTAAAACACCACAGAGGCATAAATACCACTCTAAAAGTTTTTGGTTTGAGTACTTCATTTATGGGTTGCACAAAGTCAAGAAATCACCACCCCGAGCATCTTATCCTATCACGAGAAATGTTTCTGATCCGAGTACGTCATTTATAGGTGGTAAACTTCATGAAAACTGCACAACGCATCATAGCAAACTATGAGAAATGTTTCTTCTTTGAGTACTTCTCTTAAGGGTCATAACATTTACGAAAAACACTACGAACAAGCATAGAATACCACCGTAAGTTACTCATGTTCGATTAATTCATTTATGGATGGTAAACAATCAAGAGAACACCATAACGCATCTCGTCTTTCTACGAGAATTATTTCTGATCTGAGTACTTCATTTATGGGTGGTAACCTTTCAAGAAAAGCATCATATCCTACTATGAAGAGTTTCTTCTTCGAGTACTTCATTTAAGGGTGGTAACCATTCATTAAAACACCACGAAAAAGCATATAATTCCACTCTAAGTGCTTCATGTCCGAATACTTCTTTTATGGGCGGTAAACAATCAAGAAAACACCCCAAAGCATCTTATCCTACTACGAGAACTGTTTCTGATCTGAGTACTTCATTTATGGGTGTTAACCTTTCAAGAAAACACCGCAAAGCATTATAGCCTACAAAGAGATGTGTTTTTCTTCGAGTACTTCATTTATGGGTGGTAACCATTCACTAAAACACCACGAAGAAGCATAGATACCACTCTAAGTGCTTCATGTTTACACTCTTCGTTTATGGGTGGAAAGCATTCAAGAAAACACCATAAAGCATCATATTCGACTACGAGAAGTGTTTCTGTTCATAATGCTTCATTTGTTGTTGGTAACATTTAAAGAAAACCTGACAAAGCATCCCTACTACGAAAAGAGTTTCTTCTTCGGGTACTTAATTTAAGGGTGATAACCATTCCCTAAAACACCACAAAGAAGCATATAATTCCACTCTATGTGCTTCATGTCTAAGTACTTCATTTATGTATGGTTCTGTCCTGAGTACTTCATTTATGAGTGGTAACCATTCATGAAACCACCAAATGCATCTTATCCTACTACGAGATGTACTTACGATCCAAGAACTTCATTTATGGGTGGTAACCATTCAAGAAAACACCACAAAGCATCTTATCCTACTACGAGATGTGTTTATGATCAAAGAACTTCATTTATGGGTGGTAACCATTCAAGAAAACTCCACAAAGCATCATATACTACTATGAAGAGTTTCTTCTTCGAGTACTTCATTTAAGGATGGTAACCATTCCCTAAAACACCACGAAGAAGCGTATTATTGCACTGTAAGTGCTTCATGTCCGAGTACATCATTTATGGGCGGTAAACAATCAAGAAAACACCACAAACCATCTTATCCTACTACGAGAACTATTTCTGATCTGAGTACTTCATTTATGGGTCGTAACCATTCAAGAAAACACCGTAAAGTATCCAATCCTACTACGAGAAGTATTTCTGATCGGAGTACTTGATTTATGGGTGTTACCTTTCAAGAAAACTCCATAAAGCATTATAATCTAAAAAAAAGAAGTGTTTCTTATTCGAGTACTTCTTTTATGGGTGGTAACCATTCACTAAAACACCACGAAGAAGCATTTATACCACTCTAAGTGGTTCATGTCTACATACTTCGTTTATGGGAGGAAACCACTCAAGAGAACACCACAAAGCATCTTACTCGACTACGAGAAGTGTTTTTTATCAGAATGCTTCATTTATTGTAGGTAACATTTCAAGAAAATTCCACAAAGCATCCCTACTACAAAAAGAGTTTCTTCTTCGAGTAGTTAATTTAAGTGTGGTAACCATTCAAGAAAACATCAAGAATAAGCATAGAATACCAATCTAAGTGCTTCATGTCAGAGTGCTTCATTTATGTGTGGTTCTGAAGAGATTACTTCATTTATGGGTGGTAACCATTCACTAAAACACCACAGAGGCATAAATACCACTCTAAAAGCTTTTGGTTTGAGTACTTCATTTATGGGTTGCACAAAGTCAAGAAATCATCACCCCGAGCATCTTATCCTATCACGAGAAATGTTTCTGATCCGAGTATGTCATTTATAGGTGGTAAAACTTCATGAAAACTGCACAACGCATCATAGCAAACTATGAGAAATGTTTCTTCTTTGAGTACTTCACTTAAGGGTCATAACATTTACGAAAAACACTACGAAGAAGCATAGAATACCACCGTAAGTTACTCATGTTCGATTAATTCATTTATGGATGGTAAACAATCAAGAGAACACCATAATGCATATCGTCTTTCTACGAGAATTATTTCTGATCTGAGTACTTCATTTATGGGTGGTAACCTTTCAAGAAAACTCCACAAAGCATCATATCCTACTATGAAGAGTTTCTTCTTCGAGTACTTCATTTAAGGGTGGTAACCATTCATTAAAACACCACGAAGAAGCATATAATTCCACTCTAAGTGCTTCATGTCCGAATACTTCTTTTATGGGCGGTAAACAATTAAGAAAACACCCAAAGCATCTTATCCTACTACGAGAACAGTTTCTGATCTGAGTACTTCATTTATGGGTGTTAACCTTTGAAGAAAACACCGCAAAGCCTACAAAGAGATGTGTTTTTCTTCGAGTACTTCATTTATGGGTAGTAACCATTCACTAAAACACCACGAAGAAGCATAGATACCACTCTAAGTGCTTCATGTTTACACTATTCGTTTATGGGTGGAAACCATTCAAGAAAACACCATAAAGCATCATATTCGACTACGAGAAGTGTTTCTGTTCATAATGCTTCATTTATTGTTGGTAACATTTAAAGAAAACCTGACAAAGCCTCCCTACTACGAAAAGAGTTTCTTCTTCGGGTAATTAATTTAAGGGTGATAACCATTCCCTAAAACACCACAAAGAAGCATATAATTCCACTCTATGTGATTCATGTCTAAGTACTTCATTTATGTATGGTTCTGTCCTGAGTACTTCATTTGTGAGTGGTAACCATTCATGAAACCACCAAATGCATCTTATCCTACTGCGAGATGTATTTACGATCAAAGAACTTCATTTATGCGTGGTAACCCTTCAAGAAAACTCCACAAAGCATCATATACTACTATGAAGAGTTTCTTCTTCGAGTACTTCATTTAAGGGTGGTAACCATTCCCTAAAACACCACGAAGAAGCGTATTATTGCACTGTAAGTGCTTCATGTCCGAGTACATCTTTTATGGGCAGTAAACAATCAAGAAAACACCACAAAGCATCTTATCCTATTACGAGAATCGTTTCTGATCTGAGTACTTCATTTATGGGTCGTAACCATTCAAGAAAACACCGTAAAGCATTCAATCCTACTACGAGAAGTGTTTCTGATCGGAGTACCTAATTTATGGGTGTTATCTCTCAAGAACACTCCACAAAGCATTATAATCTACAAAAAGATATGTTTCTTATTCGAGTACTTCTTTTATGGGTGGTAACCATTCACTAAAACAGCACGAAGAAGAATAGATACCACTCTAAGTGGTTCATGTCTACATACTTCGTTTATGGGTGGAAACCATTCAAAATAACACCACAAAGCATCTTACTCTACTACGAGAAGTGTTTCTGATCAGAATGCTTCATTTAGTGTAGGTAACATTTTAAGAAAACTCCACAAAGCATCCCTACTACGAAAAGAGTTTCTTCTTCGAGTAGTTAATTTAAGTGTGGTAACCATTCAAGAAAACATCAAGAATAAGCATAGAATACCAATCTAAGTGCTTCATGTCCGAGTGCTTCATTTATGTGTGGTTCTGAAGAGATTACTTCATTTATGGGTGGTAACCATTCACTAAAACACCACAGAGGCATAAATACCACTCTAAAAGTTTTTGGTTTGAGTACTTCATTTATGGGTTGCACAAAGTCAAGAAATCACCACCCCGAGCATCTTATCCTATCACGAGAAATGTTTCTGATCCGAGTACGTCATTTATAGGTGGTAAACTTCATGAAAACTGCACAACGCATCATAGCAAACTATGAGAAATGTTTCTTCTTTGAGTACTTCTCTTAAGGGTCATAACATTTACGAAAAACACTACGAACAAGCATAGAATACCACCGTAAGTTACTCATGTTCGATTAATTCATTTATGGATGGTAAACAATCAAGAGAACACCATAACGCATCTCGTCTTTCTACGAGAATTATTTCTGATCTGAGTACTTCATTTATGGGTGGTAACCTTTCAAGAAAAGCATCATATCCTACTATGAAGAGTTTCTTCTTCGAGTACTTCATTTAAGGGTGGTAACCATTCATTAAAACACCACGAAAAAGCATATAATTCCACTCTAAGTGCTTCATGTCCGAATACTTCTTTTATGGGCGGTAAACAATCAAGAAAACACCCCAAAGCATCTTATCCTACTACGAGAACTGTTTCTGATCTGAGTACTTCATTTATGGGTGTTAACCTTTCAAGAAAACACCGCAAAGCATTATAGCCTACAAAGAGATGTGTTTTTCTTCGAGTACTTCATTTATGGGTGGTAACCATTCACTAAAACACCACGAAGAAGCATAGATACCACTCTAAGTGCTTCATGTTTACACTCTTCGTTTATGGGTGGAAAGCATTCAAGAAAACACCATAAAGCATCATATTCGACTACGAGAAGTGTTTCTGTTCATAATGCTTCATTTGTTGTTGGTAACATTTAAAGAAAACCTGACAAAGCATCCCTACTACGAAAAGAGTTTCTTCTTCGGGTACTTAATTTAAGGGTGATAACCATTCCCTAAAACACCACAAAGAAGCATATAATTCCACTCTATGTGCTTCATGTCTAAGTACTTCATTTATGTATGGTTCTGTCCTGAGTACTTCATTTATGAGTGGTAACCATTCATGAAACCACCAAATGCATCTTATCCTACTACGAGATGTACTTACGATCCAAGAACTTCATTTATGGGTGGTAACCATTCAAGAAAACACCACAAAGCATCTTATCCTACTACGAGATGTGTTTATGATCAAAGAACTTCATTTATGGGTGGTAACCATTCAAGAAAACTCCACAAAGCATCATATACTACTATGAAGAGTTTCTTCTTCGAGTACTTCATTTAAGGATGGTAACCATTCCCTAAAACACCACGAAGAAGCGTATTATTGCACTGTAAGTGCTTCATGTCCGAGTACATCATTTATGGGCGGTAAACAATCAAGAAAACACCACAAACCATCTTATCCTACTACGAGAACTATTTCTGATCTGAGTACTTCATTTATGGGTCGT
Organism: Eleocharis quinqueflora; assembly: GCA_964058865.1. Taxonomy (NCBI): domain Eukaryota; kingdom Viridiplantae; phylum Streptophyta; class Magnoliopsida; order Poales; family Cyperaceae; genus Eleocharis; species Eleocharis quinqueflora. The sequence continues at coordinate 57,910 of CAXKVX010000037.1, read as the reverse complement.
AACCATTCAAGAAAACACCGTAAAGTATCCAATCCTACTACGAGAAGTATTTCTGATCGGAGTACTTGATTTATGGGTGTTACCTTTCAAGAAAACTCCATAAAGCATTATAATCTAAAAAAAAGAAGTGTTTCTTATTCGAGTACTTCTTTTATGGGTGGTAACCATTCACTAAAACACCACGAAGAAGCATTTATACCACTCTAAGTGGTTCATGTCTACATACTTCGTTTATGGGAGGAAACCACTCAAGAGAACACCACAAAGCATCTTACTCGACTACGAGAAGTGTTTTTTATCAGAATGCTTCATTTATTGTAGGTAACATTTCAAGAAAATTCCACAAAGCATCCCTACTACAAAAAGAGTTTCTTCTTCGAGTAGTTAATTTAAGTGTGGTAACCATTCAAGAAAACATCAAGAATAAGCATAGAATACCAATCTAAGTGCTTCATGTCAGAGTGCTTCATTTATGTGTGGTTCTGAAGAGATTACTTCATTTATGGGTGGTAACCATTCACTAAAACACCACAGAGGCATAAATACCACTCTAAAAGCTTTTGGTTTGAGTACTTCATTTATGGGTTGCACAAAGTCAAGAAATCATCACCCCGAGCATCTTATCCTATCACGAGAAATGTTTCTGATCCGAGTATGTCATTTATAGGTGGTAAAACTTCATGAAAACTGCACAACGCATCATAGCAAACTATGAGAAATGTTTCTTCTTTGAGTACTTCACTTAAGGGTCATAACATTTACGAAAAACACTACGAAGAAGCATAGAATACCACCGTAAGTTACTCATGTTCGATTAATTCATTTATGGATGGTAAACAATCAAGAGAACACCATAATGCATATCGTCTTTCTACGAGAATTATTTCTGATCTGAGTACTTCATTTATGGGTGGTAACCTTTCAAGAAAACTCCACAAAGCATCATATCCTACTATGAAGAGTTTCTTCTTCGAGTACTTCATTTAAGGGTGGTAACCATTCATTAAAACACCACGAAGAAGCATATAATTCCACTCTAAGTGCTTCATGTCCGAATACTTCTTTTATGGGCGGTAAACAATTAAGAAAACACCCAAAGCATCTTATCCTACTACGAGAACAGTTTCTGATCTGAGTACTTCATTTATGGGTGTTAACCTTTGAAGAAAACACCGCAAAGCCTACAAAGAGATGTGTTTTTCTTCGAGTACTTCATTTATGGGTAGTAACCATTCACTAAAACACCACGAAGAAGCATAGATACCACTCTAAGTGCTTCATGTTTACACTATTCGTTTATGGGTGGAAACCATTCAAGAAAACACCATAAAGCATCATATTCGACTACGAGAAGTGTTTCTGTTCATAATGCTTCATTTATTGTTGGTAACATTTAAAGAAAACCTGACAAAGCCTCCCTACTACGAAAAGAGTTTCTTCTTCGGGTAATTAATTTAAGGGTGATAACCATTCCCTAAAACACCACAAAGAAGCATATAATTCCACTCTATGTGATTCATGTCTAAGTACTTCATTTATGTATGGTTCTGTCCTGAGTACTTCATTTGTGAGTGGTAACCATTCATGAAACCACCAAATGCATCTTATCCTACTGCGAGATGTATTTACGATCAAAGAACTTCATTTATGCGTGGTAACCCTTCAAGAAAACTCCACAAAGCATCATATACTACTATGAAGAGTTTCTTCTTCGAGTACTTCATTTAAGGGTGGTAACCATTCCCTAAAACACCACGAAGAAGCGTATTATTGCACTGTAAGTGCTTCATGTCCGAGTACATCTTTTATGGGCAGTAAACAATCAAGAAAACACCACAAAGCATCTTATCCTATTACGAGAATCGTTTCTGATCTGAGTACTTCATTTATGGGTCGTAACCATTCAAGAAAACACCGTAAAGCATTCAATCCTACTACGAGAAGTGTTTCTGATCGGAGTACCTAATTTATGGGTGTTATCTCTCAAGAACACTCCACAAAGCATTATAATCTACAAAAAGATATGTTTCTTATTCGAGTACTTCTTTTATGGGTGGTAACCATTCACTAAAACAGCACGAAGAAGAATAGATACCACTCTAAGTGGTTCATGTCTACATACTTCGTTTATGGGTGGAAACCATTCAAAATAACACCACAAAGCATCTTACTCTACTACGAGAAGTGTTTCTGATCAGAATGCTTCATTTAGTGTAGGTAACATTTTAAGAAAACTCCACAAAGCATCCCTACTACGAAAAGAGTTTCTTCTTCGAGTAGTTAATTTAAGTGTGGTAACCATTCAAGAAAACATCAAGAATAAGCATAGAATACCAATCTAAGTGCTTCATGTCCGAGTGCTTCATTTATGTGTGGTTCTGAAGAGATTACTTCATTTATGGGTGGTAACCATTCACTAAAACACCACAGAGGCATAAATACCACTCTAAAAGTTTTTGGTTTGAGTACTTCATTTATGGGTTGCACAAAGTCAAGAAATCACCACCCCGAGCATCTTATCCTATCACGAGAAATGTTTCTGATCCGAGTACGTCATTTATAGGTGGTAAACTTCATGAAAACTGCACAACGCATCATAGCAAACTATGAGAAATGTTTCTTCTTTGAGTACTTCTCTTAAGGGTCATAACATTTACGAAAAACACTACGAACAAGCATAGAATACCACCGTAAGTTACTCATGTTCGATTAATTCATTTATGGATGGTAAACAATCAAGAGAACACCATAACGCATCTCGTCTTTCTACGAGAATTATTTCTGATCTGAGTACTTCATTTATGGGTGGTAACCTTTCAAGAAAAGCATCATATCCTACTATGAAGAGTTTCTTCTTCGAGTACTTCATTTAAGGGTGGTAACCATTCATTAAAACACCACGAAAAAGCATATAATTCCACTCTAAGTGCTTCATGTCCGAATACTTCTTTTATGGGCGGTAAACAATCAAGAAAACACCCCAAAGCATCTTATCCTACTACGAGAACTGTTTCTGATCTGAGTACTTCATTTATGGGTGTTAACCTTTCAAGAAAACACCGCAAAGCATTATAGCCTACAAAGAGATGTGTTTTTCTTCGAGTACTTCATTTATGGGTGGTAACCATTCACTAAAACACCACGAAGAAGCATAGATACCACTCTAAGTGCTTCATGTTTACACTATTCGTTTATGGGTGGAAAGCATTCAAGAAAACACCATAAAGCATCATATTCGACTACGAGAAGTGTTTCTGTTCATAATGCTTCATTTGTTGTTGGTAACATTTAAAGAAAACCTGACAAAGCATCCCTACTACGAAAAGAGTTTCTTCTTCGGGTACTTAATTTAAGGGTGATAACCATTCCCTAAAACACCACAAAGAAGCATATAATTCCACTCTATGTGCTTCATGTCTAAGTACTTCATTTATGTATGGTTCTGTCCTGAGTACTTCATTTATGAGTGGTAACCATTCATGAAACCACCAAATGCATCTTATCCTACTACGAGATGTACTTACGATCCAAGAACTTCATTTATGGGTGGTAACCATTCAAGAAAACACCACAAAGCATCTTATCCTACTACGAGATGTGTTTATGATCAAAGAACTTCATTTATGGGTGGTAACCATTCAAGAAAACTCCACAAAGCATCATATACTACTATGAAGAGTTTCTTCTTCGAGTACTTCATTTAAGGATGGTAACCATTCCCTAAAACACCACGAAGAAGCGTATTATTGCACTGTAAGTGCTTCATGTCCGAGTACATCATTTATGGGCGGTAAACAATCAAGAAAACACCACAAACCATCTTATCCTACTACGAGAACTATTTCTGATCTGAGTACTTCATTTATGGGTCGTAACCATTCAAGAAAACACCGTAAAGTATCCAATCCTACTACGAGAAGTATTTCTGATCGGAGTACTTGATTTATGGGTGTTACCTTTCAAGAAAACTCCATAAAGCATTATAATCTAAAAAAAAGAAGTGTTTCTTATTCGAGTACTTCTTTTATGGGTGGTAACCATTCACTAAAACACCACGAAGAAGCATTTATACCACTCTAAGTGGTTCATGTCTACATACTTCGTTTATGGGAGGAAACCACTCAAGAGAACACCACAAAGCATCTTACTCGACTACGAGAAGTGTTTTTTATCAGAATGCTTCATTTATTGTAGGTAACATTTCAAGAAAATTCCACAAAGCATCCCTACTACAAAAAGAGTTTCTTCTTCGAGTAGTTAATTTAAGTGTGGTAACCATTCAAGAAAACATCAAGAATAAGCATAGAATACCAATCTAAGTGCTTCATGTCAGAGTGCTTCATTTATGTGTGGTTCTGAAGAGATTACTTCATTTATGGGTGGTAACCATTCACTAAAACACCACAGAGGCATAAATACCACTCTAAAAGCTTTTGGTTTGAGTACTTCATTTATGGGTTGCACAAAGTCAAGAAATCATCACCCCGAGCATCTTATCCTATCACGAGAAATGTTTCTGATCCGAGTATGTCATTTATAGGTGGTAAAACTTCATGAAAACTGCACAACGCATCATAGCAAACTATGAGAAATGTTTCTTCTTTGAGTACTTCACTTAAGGGTCATAACATTTACGAAAAACACTACGAAGAAGCATAGAATACCACCGTAAGTTACTCATGTTCGATTAATTCATTTATGGATGGTAAACAATCAAGAGAACACCATAATGCATATCGTCTTTCTACGAGAATTATTTCTGATCTGAGTACTTCATTTATGGGTGGTAACCTTTCAAGAAAACTCCACAAAGCATCATATCCTACTATGAAGAGTTTCTTCTTCGAGTACTTCATTTAAGGGTGGTAACCATTCATTAAAACACCACGAAGAAGCATATAATTCCACTCTAAGTGCTTCATGTCCGAATACTTCTTTTATGGGCGGTAAACAATTAAGAAAACACCCAAAGCATCTTATCCTACTACGAGAACAGTTTCTGATCTGAGTACTTCATTTATGGGTGTTAACCTTTGAAGAAAACACCGCAAAGCCTACAAAGAGATGTGTTTTTCTTCGAGTACTTCATTTATGGGTAGTAACCATTCACTAAAACACCACGAAGAAGCATAGATACCACTCTAAGTGCTTCATGTTTACACTATTCGTTTATGGGTGGAAACCATTCAAGAAAACACCATAAACATCATATTCGACTACGAGAAGTGTTTCTGTTCATAATGCTTCATTTATTGTTGGTAACATTTAAAGAAAACCTGACAAAGCCTCCCTACTACGAAAAGAGTTTCTTCTTCGGGTAATTAATTTAAGGGTGATAACCATTCCCTAAAACACCACAAAGAAGCATATAATTCCACTCTATGTGCTTCATGTCTAAGTACTTCATTTATGTATGGTTCTGTCCTGAGTACTTCATTTGTGAGTGGTAACCATTCATGAAACCACCAAATGCATCTTATCCTACTACGAGATGTATTTACGATCAAAGAACTTCATTTATGCGTGGTAACCCTTCAAGAAAACTCCACAAAGCATCATATACTACTATGAAGAGTTTCTTCTTCGAGTACTTCATTTAAGGGTGGTAACCATTCCCTAAAACACCACGAAGAAGCGTATTATTGCACTGTAAGTGCTTCATGTCCGAGTACATCTTTTATGGGCAGTAAACAATCAAGAAAACACCACAAAGCATCTTATCCTATTACGAGAATCGTTTCTGATCTGAGTACTTCATTTATGGGTCGTAACCATTCAAGAAAACACCGTAAAGCATTCAATCCTACTACGAGAAGTGTTTCTGATCGGAGTACCTAATTTATGGGTGTTATCTCTCAAGAACACTCCACAAAGCATTATAATCTACAAAAAGATATGTTTCTTATTCGAGTACTTCTTTTATGGGTGGTAACCATTCACTAAAACAGCACGAAGAAGAATAGATACCACTCTAAGTGGTTCATGTCTACATACTTCGTTTATGGGTGGAAACCATTCAAAATAACACCACAAAGCATCTTACTCTACTACGAGAAGTGTTTCTGATCAGAATGCTTCATTTAGTGTAGGTAACATTTTAAGAAAACTCCACAAAGCATCCCTACTACGAAAAGAGTTTCTTCTTCGAGTAGTTAATTTAAGTGTGGTAACCATTCAAGAAAACATCAAGAATAAGCATAGAATACCAATCTAAGTGCTTCATGTCCGAGTGCTTCATTTATGTGTGGTTCTGAAGAGATTACTTCATTTATGGGTGGTAACCATTCACTAAAACACCACAGAGGCATAAATACCACTCTAAAAGTTTTTGGTTTGAGTACTTCATTTATGGGTTGCACAAAGTCAAGAAATCACCACCCCGAGCATCTTATCCTATCACGAGAAATGTTTCTGATCCGAGTACGTCATTTATAGGTGGTAAACTTCATGAAAACTGCACAACGCATCATAGCAAACTATGAGAAATGTTTCTTCTTTGAGTACTTCTCTTAAGGGTCATAACATTTACGAAAAACACTACGAACAAGCATAGAATACCACCGTAAGTTACTCATGTTCGATTAATTCATTTATGGATGGTAAACAATCAAGAGAACACCATAACGCATCTCGTCTTTCTACGAGAATTATTTCTGATCTGAGTACTTCATTTATGGGTGGTAACCTTTCAAGAAAAGCATCATATCCTACTATGAAGAGTTTCTTCTTCGAGTACTTCATTTAAGGGTGGTAACCATTCATTAAAACACCACGAAAAAGCATATAATTCCACTCTAAGTGCTTCATGTCCGAATACTTCTTTTATGGGCGGTAAACAATCAAGAAAACACCCCAAAGCATCTTATCCTACTACGAGAACTGTTTCTGATCTGAGTACTTCATTTATGGGTGTTAACCTTTCAAGAAAACACCGCAAAGCATTATAGCCTACAAAGAGATGTGTTTTTCTTCGAGTACTTCATTTATGGGTGGTAACCATTCACTAAAACACCACGAAGAAGCATAGATACCACTCTAAGTGCTTCATGTTTACACTATTCGTTTATGGGTGGAAAGCATTCAAGAAAACACCATAAAGCATCATATTCGACTACGAGAAGTGTTTCTGTTCATAATGCTTCATTTGTTGTTGGTAACATTTAAAGAAAACCTGACAAAGCATCCCTACTACGAAAAGAGTTTCTTCTTCGGGTACTTAATTTAAGGGTGATAACCATTCCCTAAAACACCACAAAGAAGCATATAATTCCACTCTATGTGCTTCATGTCTAAGTACTTCATTTATGTATGGTTCTGTCCTGAGTACTTCATTTATGAGTGGTAACCATTCATGAAACCACCAAATGCATCTTATCCTACTACGAGATGTACTTACGATCCAAGAACTTCATTTATGGGTGGTAACCATTCAAGAAAACACCACAAAGCATCTTATCCTACTACGAGATGTGTTTATGATCAAAGAACTTCATTTATGGGTGGTAACCATTCAAGAAAACTCCACAAAGCATCATATACTACTATGAAGAGTTTCTTCTTCGAGTACTTCATTTAAGGATGGTAACCATTCCCTAAAACACCACGAAGAAGCGTATTATTGCACTGTAAGTGCTTCATGTCCGAGTACATCATTTATGGGCGGTAAACAATCAAGAAAACACCACAAACCATCTTATCCTACTACGAGAACTATTTCTGATCTGAGTACTTCATTTATGGGTCGTAACCATTCAAGAAAACACCGTAAAGTATCCAATCCTACTACTAGAAGTATTTCTGATCGGAGTACTTGATTTATGGGTGTTACCTTTCAAGAAAACTCCATAAAGCATTATAATCTAAAAAAAAGAAGTGTTTCTTATTCGAGTACTTCTTTTATGGGTGGTAACCATTCACTAAAACACCACGAAGAAGCATTTATACCACTCTAAGTGGTTCATGTCTACATACTTCGTTTATGGGAGGAAACCACTCAAGAGAACACCACAAAGCATCTTACTCGACTACGAGAAGTGTTTTTTATCAGAATGCTTCATTTATTGTAGGTAACATTTCAAGAAAATTCCACAAAGCATCCCTACTACAAAAAGAGTTTCTTCTTCGAGTAGTTAATTTAAGTGTGGTAACCATTCAAGAAAACATCAAGAATAAGCATAGAATACCAATCTAAGTGCTTCATGTCAGAGTGCTTCATTTATGTGTGGTTCTGAAGAGATTACTTCATTTATGGGTGGTAACCATTCACTAAAACACCACAGAGGCATAAATACCACTCTAAAAGCTTTTGGTTTGAGTACTTCATTTATGGGTTGCACAAAGTCAAGAAATCATCACCCCGAGCATCTTATCCTATCACGAGAAATGTTTCTGATTCGAGTACGTCATTTATAGGTGGTAAAACTTCATGAAAACTGCACAACGCATCATAGCAAACTATGAGAAATGTTTCTTCTTTGAGTACTTCACTTAAGGGTCATAACATTTACGAAAAACACTACGAAGAAGCATAGAATACCACCGTAAGTTACTCATGTTCGATTAATTCATTTATGGATTGTAAACAATCAAGAGAACACCATAATGCATATCGTCTTTCTACGAGAATTATTTCTGATCTGAGTACTTCATTTATGGGTGGTAACCTTTCAAGAAAACTCCACAAAGCATCATATCCTACTATGAAGAGTTTCTTCTTCGAGTACTTCATTTAAGGGTGGTAACCATTCATTAAAACACCACGAAGAAGAATATAATTCCACTCTAAGTGCTTCATGTCCGAATACTTCTTTTATGGGCGGTAAACAATTAAGAAAACACCCAAAGCATCTTATCCTACTACGAGAACAGTTTCTGATCTGAGTACTTCATTTATGGGTGTTAACCTTTGAAGAAAACACCGCAAAGCCTACAAAGAGATGTGTTTTTCTTCGAGTACTTCATTTATGGGTAGTAACCATTCACTAAAACACCACGAAGAAGCATAGATACCACTCTAAGTGCTTCATGTTTACACTATTCGTTTATGGGTGGAAACCATTCAAGAAAACACCATAAAGCATCATATTCGACTACGAGAAGTGTTTCTGTTCATAATGCTTCATTTATTGTTGGTAACATTTAAAGAAAACCTGACAAAGCCTCCCTACTACGAAAAGAGTTTCTTCTTCGGGTAATTAATTTAAGGGTGATAACCATTCCCTAAAACACCACAAAGAAGCATATAATTCCACTCTATGTGATTCATGTCTAAGTACTTCATTTATGTATGGTTCTGTCCTGAGTACTTCATTTGTGAGTGGTAACCATTCATGAAACCACCAAATGCATCTTATCCTACTGCGAGATGTATTTACGATCAAAGAACTTCATTTATGCGTGGTAACCCTTCAAGAAAACTCCACAAAGCATCATATACTACTATGAAGAGTTTCTTCTTCGAGTACTTCATTTAAGGATGGTAACCATTCCCTAAAACACCACGAAGAAGCGTATTATTGCACTGTAAGTGCTTCATGTCCGAGTACATCATTTATGGGCGGTAAACAATCAAGAAAACACCACAAACCATCTTATCCTACTACGAGAACTATTTCTGATCTGAGTACTTCATTTATGGGTCGTAACCATTCAAGAAAACACCGTAAAGTATCCAATCCTACTACGAGAAGTATTTCTGATCGGAGTACTTGATTTATGGGTGTTACCTTTCAAGAAAACTCCATAAAGCATTATAATCTAAAAAAAAGAAGTGTTTCTTATTCGAGTACTTCTTTTATGGGTGGTAACCATTCACTAAAACACCACGAAGAAGCATTTATACCACTCTAAGTGGTTCATGTCTACATACTTCGTTTATGGGAGGAAACCACTCAAGAGAACACCACAAAGCATCTTACTCGACTACGAGAAGTGTTTTTTATCAGAATGCTTCATTTATTGTAGGTAACATTTCAAGAAAATTCCACAAAGCATCCCTACTACAAAAAGAGTTTCTTCTTCGAGTAGTTAATTTAAGTGTGGTAACCATTCAAGAAAACATCAAGAATAAGCATAGAATACCAATCTAAGTGCTTCATGTCAGAGTGCTTCATTTATGTGTGGTTCTGAAGAGATTACTTCATTTATGGGTGGTAACCATTCACTAAAACACCACAGAGGCATAAATACCACTCTAAAAGCTTTTGGTTTGAGTACTTCATTTATGGGTTGCACAAAGTCAAGAAATCATCACCCCGAGCATCTTATCCTATCACGAGAAATGTTTCTGATCCGAGTATGTCATTTATAGGTGGTAAAACTTCATGAAAACTGCACAACGCATCATAGCAAACTATGAGAAATGTTTCTTCTTTGAGTACTTCACTTAAGGGTCATAACATTTACGAAAAACACTACGAAGAAGCATAGAATACCACCGTAAGTTACTCATGTTCGATTAATTCATTTATGGATGGTAAACAATCAAGAGAACACCATAATGCATATCGTCTTTCTACGAGAATTATTTCTGATCTGAGTACTTCATTTATGGGTGGTAACCTTTCAAGAAAACTCCACAAAGCATCATATCCTACTATGAAGAGTTTCTTCTTCGAGTACTTCATTTAAGGGTGGTAACCATTCATTAAAACACCACGAAGAAGCATATAATTCCACTCTAAGTGCTTCATGTCCGAATACTTCTTTTATGGGCGGTAAACAATTAAGAAAACACCCAAAGCATCTTATCCTACTACGAGAACAGTTTCTGATCTGAGTACTTCATTTATGGGTGTTAACCTTTGAAGAAAACACCGCAAAGCCTACAAAGAGATGTGTTTTTCTTCGAGTACTTCATTTATGGGTAGTAACCATTCACTAAAACACCACGAAGAAGCATAGATACCACTCTAAGTGCTTCATGTTTACACTATTCGTTTATGGGTGGAAACCATTCAAGAAAACACCATAAACATCATATTCGACTACGAGAAGTGTTTCTGTTCATAATGCTTCATTTATTGTTGGTAACATTTAAAGAAAACCTGACAAAGCCTCCCTACTACGAAAAGAGTTTCTTCTTCGGGTAATTAATTTAAGGGTGATAACCATTCCCTAAAACACCACAAAGAAGCATATAATTCCACTCTATGTGCTTCATGTCTAAGTACTTCATTTATGTATGGTTCTGTCCTGAGTACTTCATTTGTGAGTGGTAACCATTCATGAAACCACCAAATGCATCTTATCCTACTACGAGATGTATTTACGATCAAAGAACTTCATTTATGCGTGGTAACCCTTCAAGAAAACTCCACAAAGCATCATATACTACTATGAAGAGTTTCTTCTTCGAGTACTTCATTTAAGGGTGGTAACCATTCCCTAAAACACCACGAAGAAGCGTATTATTGCACTGTAAGTGCTTCATGTCCGAGTACATCTTTTATGGGCAGTAAACAATCAAGAAAACACCACAAAGCATCTTATCCTATTACGAGAATCGTTTCTGATCTGAGTACTTCATTTATGGGTCGTAACCATTCAAGAAAACACCGTAAAGCATTCAATCCTACTACGAGAAGTGTTTCTGATCGGAGTACCTAATTTATGGGTGTTATCTCTCAAGAACACTCCACAAAGCATTATAATCTACAAAAAGATATGTTTCTTATTCGAGTACTTCTTTTATGGGTGGTAACCATTCACTAAAACAGCACGAAGAAGAATAGATACCACTCTAAGTGGTTCATGTCTACATACTTCGTTTATGGGTGGAAACCATTCAAAATAACACCACAAAGCATCTTACTCTACTACGAGAAGTGTTTCTGATCAGAATGCTTCATTTAGTGTAGGTAACATTTTAAGAAAACTCCACAAAGCATCCCTACTACGAAAAGAGTTTCTTCTTCGAGTAGTTAATTTAAGTGTGGTAACCATTCAAGAAAACATCAAGAATAAGCATAGAATACCAATCTAAGTGCTTCATGTCCGAGTGCTTCATTTATGTGTGGTTCTGAAGAGATTACTTCATTTATGGGTGGTAACCATTCACTAAAACACCACAGAGGCATAAATACCACTCTAAAAGTTTTTGGTTTGAGTACTTCATTTATGGGTTGCACAAAGTCAAGAAATCACCACCCCGAGCATCTTATCCTATCACGAGAAATGTTTCTGATCCGAGTACGTCATTTATAGGTGGTAAACTTCATGAAAACTGCACAACGCATCATAGCAAACTATGAGAAATGTTTCTTCTTTGAGTACTTCTCTTAAGGGTCATAACATTTACGAAAAACACTACGAACAAGCATAGAATACCACCGTAAGTTACTCATGTTCGATTAATTCATTTATGGATGGTAAACAATCAAGAGAACACCATAACGCATCTCGTCTTTCTACGAGAATTATTTCTGATCTGAGTACTTCATTTATGGGTGGTAACCTTTCAAGAAAAGCATCATATCCTACTATGAAGAGTTTCTTCTTCGAGTACTTCATTTAAGGGTGGTAACCATTCATTAAAACACCACGAAAAAGCATATAATTCCACTCTAAGTGCTTCATGTCCGAATACTTCTTTTATGGGCGGTAAACAATCAAGAAAACACCCCAAAGCATCTTATCCTACTACGAGAACTGTTTCTGATCTGAGTACTTCATTTATGGGTGTTAACCTTTCAAGAAAACACCGCAAAGCATTATAGCCTACAAAGAGATGTGTTTTTCTTCGAGTACTTCATTTATGGGTGGTAACCATTCACTAAAACACCACGAAGAAGCATAGATACCACTCTAAGTGCTTCATGTTTACACTCTTCGTTTATGGGTGGAAAGCATTCAAGAAAACACCATAAAGCATCATATTCGACTACGAGAAGTGTTTCTGTTCATAATGCTTCATTTGTTGTTGGTAACATTTAAAGAAAACCTGACAAAGCATCCCTACTACGAAAAGAGTTTCTTCTTCGGGTACTTAATTTAAGGGTGATAACCATTCCCTAAAACACCACAAAGAAGCATATAATTCCACTCTATGTGCTTCATGTCTAAGTACTTCATTTATGTATGGTTCTGTCCTGAGTACTTCATTTATGAGTGGTAACCATTCATGAAACCACCAAATGCATCTTATCCTACTACGAGATGTACTTACGATCCAAGAACTTCATTTATGGGTGGTAACCATTCAAGAAAACACCACAAAGCATCTTATCCTACTACGAGATGTGTTTATGATCAAAGAACTTCATTTATGGGTGGTAACCATTCAAGAAAACTCCACAAAGCATCATATACTACTATGAAGAGTTTCTTCTTCGAGTACTTCATTTAAGGATGGTAACCATTCCCTAAAACACCACGAAGAAGCGTATTATTGCACTGTAAGTGCTTCATGTCCGAGTACATCATTTATGGGCGGTAAACAATCAAGAAAACACCACAAACCATCTTATCCTACTACGAGAACTATTTCTGATCTGAGTACTTCATTTATGGGTCGTAACCATTCAAGAAAACACCGTAAAGTATCCAATCCTACTACTAGAAGTATTTCTGATCGGAGTACTTGATTTATGGGTGTTACCTTTCAAGAAAACTCCATAAAGCATTATAATCTAAAAAAAAGAAGTGTTTCTTATTCGAGTACTTCTTTTATGGGTGGTAACCATTCACTAAAACACCACGAAGAAGCATTTATACCACTCTAAGTGGTTCATGTCTACATACTTCGTTTATGGGAGGAAACCACTCAAGAGAACACCACAAAGCATCTTACTCGACTACGAGAAGTGTTTTTTATCAGAATGCTTCATTTATTGTAGGTAACATTTCAAGAAAATTCCACAAAGCATCCCTACTACAAAAAGAGTTTCTTCTTCGAGTAGTTAATTTAAGTGTGGTAACCATTCAAGAAAACATCAAGAATAAGCATAGAATACCAATCTAAGTGCTTCATGTCAGAGTGCTTCATTTATGTGTGGTTCTGAAGAGATTACTTCATTTATGGGTGGTAACCATTCACTAAAACACCACAGAGGCATAAATACCACTCTAAAAGCTTTTGGTTTGAGTACTTCATTTATGGGTTGCACAAAGTCAAGAAATCATCACCCCGAGCATCTTATCCTATCACGAGAAATGTTTCTGATTCGAGTACGTCATTTATAGGTGGTAAAACTTCATGAAAACTGCACAACGCATCATAGCAAACTATGAGAAATGTTTCTTCTTTGAGTACTTCACTTAAGGGTCATAACATTTACGAAAAACACTACGAAGAAGCATAGAATACCACCGTAAGTTACTCATGTTCGATTAATTCATTTATGGATGGTAAACAATCAAGAGAACACCATAATGCATATCGTCTTTCTACGAGAATTATTTCTGATCTGAGTACTTCATTTATGGGTGGTAACCTTTCAAGAAAACTCCACAAAGCATCATATCCTACTATGAAGAGTTTCTTCTTCGAGTACTTCATTTAAGGGTGGTAACCATTCATTAAAACACCACGAAGAAGCATATAATTCCACTCTAAGTGCTTCATGTCCGAATACTTCTTTTATGGGCGGTAAACAATTAAGAAAACACCCAAAGCATCTTATCCTACTACGAGAACAGTTTCTGATCTGAGTACTTCATTTATGGGTGTTAACCTTTGAAGAAAACACCGCAAAGCCTACAAAGAGATGTGTTTTTCTTCGAGTACTTCATTTATGGGTAGTAACCATTCACTAAAACACCACGAAGAAGCATAGATACCACTCTAAGTGCTTCATGTTTACACTATTCGTTTATGGGTGGAAACCATTCAAGAAAACACCATAAAGCATCATATTCGACTACGAGAAGTGTTTCTGTTCATAATGCTTCATTTATTGTTGGTAACATTTAAAGAAAACCTGACAAAGCCTCCCTACTACGAAAAGAGTTTCTTCTTCGGGTAATTAATTTAAGGGTGATAACCATTCCCTAAAACACCACAAAGAAGCATATAATTCCACTCTATGTGATTCATGTCTAAGTACTTCATTTATGTATGGTTCTGTCCTGAGTACTTCATTTGTGAGTGGTAACCATTCATGAAACCACCAAATGCATCTTATCCTACTGCGAGATGTATTTACGATCAAAGAACTTCATTTATGCGTGGTAACCCTTCAAGAAAACTCCACAAAGCATCATATACTACTATGAAGAGTTTCTTCTTCGAGTACTTCATTTAAGGGTGGTAACCATTCCCTAAAACACCACGAAGAAGCGTATTATTGCACTGTAAGTGCTTCATGTCCGAGTACATCTTTTATGGGCAGTAAACAATCAAGAAAACACCACAAAGCATCTTATCCTATTACGAGAATCGTTTCTGATCTGAGTACTTCATTTATGGGTCGTAACCATTCAAGAAAACACCGTAAAGCATTCAATCCTACTACGAGAAGTGTTTCTGATCGGAGTACCTAATTTATGGGTGTTATCTCTCAAGAACACTCCACAAAGCATTATAATCTACAAAAAGATATGTTTCTTATTCGAGTACTTCTTTTATGGGTGGTAACCATTCACTAAAACAGCACGAAGAAGAATAGATACCACTCTAAGTGGTTCATGTCTACATACTTCGTTTATGGGTGGAAACCATTCAAAATAACACCACAAAGCATCTTACTCTACTACGAGAAGTGTTTCTGATCAGAATGCTTCATTTAGTGTAGGTAACATTTTAAGAAAACTCCACAAAGCATCCCTACTACGAAAAGAGTTTCTTCTTCGAGTAGTTAATTTAAGTGTGGTAACCATTCAAGAAAACATCAAGAATAAGCATAGAATACCAATCTAAGTGCTTCATGTCCGAGTGCTTCATTTATGTGTGGTTCTGAAGAGATTACTTCATTTATGGGTGGTAACCATTCACTAAAACACCACAGAGGCATAAATACCACTCTAAAAGTTTTTGGTTTGAGTACTTCATTTATGGGTTGCACAAAGTCAAGAAATCACCACCCCGAGCATCTTATCCTATCACGAGAAATGTTTCTGATCCGAGTACGTCATTTATAGGTGGTAAACTTCATGAAAACTGCACAACGCATCATAGCAAACTATGAGAAATGTTTCTTCTTTGAGTACTTCTCTTAAGGGTCATAACATTTACGAAAAACACTACGAACAAGCATAGAATACCACCGTAAGTTACTCATGTTCGATTAATTCATTTATGGATGGTAAACAATCAAGAGAACACCATAACGCATCTCGTCTTTCTACGAGAATTATTTCTGATCTGAGTACTTCATTTATGGGTGGTAACCTTTCAAGAAAAGCATCATATCCTACTATGAAGAGTTTCTTCTTCGAGTACTTCATTTAAGGGTGGTAACCATTCATTAAAACACCACGAAAAAGCATATAATTCCACTCTAAGTGCTTCATGTCCGAATACTTCTTTTATGGGCGGTAAACAATCAAGAAAACACCCCAAAGCATCTTATCCTACTACGAGAACTGTTTCTGATCTGAGTACTTCATTTATGGGTGTTAACCTTTCAAGAAAACACCGCAAAGCATTATAGCCTACAAAGAGATGTGTTTTTCTTCGAGTACTTCATTTATGGGTGGTAACCATTCACTAAAACACCACGAAGAAGCATAGATACCACTCTAAGTGCTTCATGTTTACACTCTTCGTTTATGGGTGGAAAGCATTCAAGAAAACACCATAAAGCATCATATTCGACTACGAGAAGTGTTTCTGTTCATAATGCTTCATTTGTTGTTGGTAACATTTAAAGAAAACCTGACAAAGCATCCCTACTACGAAAAGAGTTTCTTCTTCGGGTACTTAATTTAAGGGTGATAACCATTCCCTAAAACACCACAAAGAAGCATATAATTCCACTCTATGTGCTTCATGTCTAAGTACTTCATTTATGTATGGTTCTGTCCTGAGTACTTCATTTATGAGTGGTAACCATTCATGAAACCACCAAATGCATCTTATCCTACTACGAGATGTACTTACGATCCAAGAACTTCATTTATGGGTGGTAACCATTCAAGAAAACACCACAAAGCATCTTATCCTACTACGAGATGTGTTTATGATCAAAGAACTTCATTTATGGGTGGTAACCATTCAAGAAAACTCCACAAAGCATCATATACTACTATGAAGAGTTTCTTCTTCGAGTACTTCATTTAAGGATGGTAACCATTCCCTAAAACACCACGAAGAAGCGTATTATTGCACTGTAAGTGCTTCATGTCCGAGTACATCATTTATGGGCGGTAAACAATCAAGAAAACACCACAAACCATCTTATCCTACTACGAGAACTATTTCTGATCTGAGTACTTCATTTATGGGTCGTAACCATTCAAGAAAACACCGTAAAGTATCCAATCCTACTACGAGAAGTATTTCTGATCGGAGTACTTGATTTATGGGTGTTACCTTTCAAGAAAACTCCATAAAGCATTATAATCTAAAAAAAAGAAGTGTTTCTTATTCGAGTACTTCTTTTATGGGTGGTAACCATTCACTAAAACACCACGAAGAAGCATTTATACCACTCTAAGTGGTTCATGTCTACATACTTCGTTTATGGGAGGAAACCACTCAAGAGAACACCACAAAGCATCTTACTCGACTACGAGAAGTGTTTTTTATCAGAATGCTTCATTTATTGTAGGTAACATTTCAAGAAAATTCCACAAAGCATCCCTACTACAAAAAGAGTTTCTTCTTCGAGTAGTTAATTTAAGTGTGGTAACCATTCAAGAAAACATCAAGAATAAGCATAGAATACCAATCTAAGTGCTTCATGTCAGAGTGCTTCATTTATGTGTGGTTCTGAAGAGATTACTTCATTTATGGGTGGCAACCATTCACTAAAACACCACAGAGGCATAAATACCACTCTAAAAGCTTTTGGTTTGAGTACTTCATTTATGGGTTGCACAAAGTCAAGAAATCATCACCCCGAGCATCTTATCCTATCACGAGAAATGTTTCTGATCCGAGTATGTCATTTATAGGTGGTAAAACTTCATGAAAACTGCACAACGCATCATAGCAAACTATGAGAAATGTTTCTTCTTTGAGTACTTCACTTAAGGGTCATAACATTTACGAAAAACACTACGAAGAAGCATAGAATACCACCGTAAGTTACTCATGTTCGATTAATTCATTTATGGATGGTAAACAATCAAGAGAACACCATAATGCATATCGTCTTTCTACGAGAATTATTTCTGATCTGAGTACTTCATTTATGGGTGGTAACCTTTCAAGAAAACTCCACAAAGCATCATATCCTACTATGAAGAGTTTCTTCTTCGAGTACTTCATTTAAGGGTGGTAACCATTCATTAAAACACCACGAAGAAGCATATAATTCCACTCTAAGTGCTTCATGTCCGAATACTTCTTTTATGGGCGGTAAACAATTAAGAAAACACCCAAAGCATCTTATCCTACTACGAGAACAGTTTCTGATCTGAGTACTTCATTTATGGGTGTTAACCTTTGAAGAAAACACCGCAAAGCCTACAAAGAGATGTGTTTTTCTTCGAGTACTTCATTTATGGGTAGTAACCATTCACTAAAACACCACGAAGAAGCATAGATACCACTCTAAGTGCTTCATGTTTACACTATTCGTTTATGGGTGGAAACCATTCAAGAAAACACCATAAAGCATCATATTCGACTACGAGAAGTGTTTCTGTTCATAATGCTTCATTTATTGTTGGTAACATTTAAAGAAAACCTGACAAAGCCTCCCTACTACGAAAAGAGTTTCTT
Source organism: Eleocharis quinqueflora (assembly GCA_964058865.1). Classification (NCBI taxonomy): domain Eukaryota; kingdom Viridiplantae; phylum Streptophyta; class Magnoliopsida; order Poales; family Cyperaceae; genus Eleocharis; species Eleocharis quinqueflora. Next base: position 39,084 of record CAXKVX010000037.1, on the reverse strand, counting down.
CTTCGGGTAATTAATTTAAGGGTGATAACCATTCCCTAAAACACCACAAAGAAGCATATAATTCCACTCTATGTGATTCATGTCTAAGTACTTCATTTATGTATGGTTCTGTCCTGAGTACTTCATTTGTGAGTGGTAACCATTCATGAAACCACCAAATGCATCTTATCCTACTGCGAGATGTATTTACGATCAAAGAACTTCATTTATGCGTGGTAACCCTTCAAGAAAACTCCACAAAGCATCATATACTACTATGAAGAGTTTCTTCTTCGAGTACTTCATTTAAGGGTGGTAACCATTCCCTAAAACACCACGAAGAAGCGTATTATTGCACTGTAAGTGCTTCATGTCCGAGTACATCTTTTATGGGCAGTAAACAATCAAGAAAACACCACAAAGCATCTTATCCTATTACGAGAATCGTTTCTGATCTGAGTACTTCATTTATGGGTCGTAACCATTCAAGAAAACACCGTAAAGCATTCAATCCTACTACGAGAAGTGTTTCTGATCGGAGTACCTAATTTATGGGTGTTATCTCTCAAGAACACTCCACAAAGCATTATAATCTACAAAAAGATATGTTTCTTATTCGAGTACTTCTTTTATGGGTGGTAACCATTCACTAAAACAGCACGAAGAAGAATAGATACCACTCTAAGTGGTTCATGTCTACATACTTCGTTTATGGGTGGAAACCATTCAAAATAACACCACAAAGCATCTTACTCTACTACGAGAAGTGTTTCTGATCAGAATGCTTCATTTAGTGTAGGTAACATTTTAAGAAAACTCCACAAAGCATCCCTACTACGAAAAGAGTTTCTTCTTCGAGTAGTTAATTTAAGTGTGGTAACCATTCAAGAAAACATCAAGAATAAGCATAGAATACCAATCTAAGTGCTTCATGTCCGAGTGCTTCATTTATGTGTGGTTCTGAAGAGATTACTTCATTTATGGGTGGTAACCATTCACTAAAACACCACAGAGGCATAAATACCACTCTAAAAGTTTTTGGTTTGAGTACTTCATTTATGGGTTGCACAAAGTCAAGAAATCACCACCCCGAGCATCTTATCCTATCACGAGAAATGTTTCTGATCCGAGTACGTCATTTATAGGTGGTAAACTTCATGAAAACTGCACAACGCATCATAGCAAACTATGAGAAATGTTTCTTCTTTGAGTACTTCTCTTAAGGGTCATAACATTTACGAAAAACACTACGAACAAGCATAGAATACCACCGTAAGTTACTCATGTTCGATTAATTCATTTATGGATGGTAAACAATCAAGAGAACACCATAACGCATCTCGTCTTTCTACGAGAATTATTTCTGATCTGAGTACTTCATTTATGGGTGGTAACCTTTCAAGAAAAGCATCATATCCTACTATGAAGAGTTTCTTCTTCGAGTACTTCATTTAAGGGTGGTAACCATTCATTAAAACACCACGAAAAAGCATATAATTCCACTCTAAGTGCTTCATGTCCGAATACTTCTTTTATGGGCGGTAAACAATCAAGAAAACACCCCAAAGCATCTTATCCTACTACGAGAACTGTTTCTGATCTGAGTACTTCATTTATGGGTGTTAACCTTTCAAGAAAACACCGCAAAGCATTATAGCCTACAAAGAGATGTGTTTTTCTTCGAGTACTTCATTTATGGGTGGTAACCATTCACTAAAACACCACGAAGAAGCATAGATACCACTCTAAGTGCTTCATGTTTACACTCTTCGTTTATGGGTGGAAAGCATTCAAGAAAACACCATAAAGCATCATATTCGACTACGAGAAGTGTTTCTGTTCATAATGCTTCATTTGTTGTTGGTAACATTTAAAGAAAACCTGACAAAGCATCCCTACTACGAAAAGAGTTTCTTCTTCGGGTACTTAATTTAAGGGTGATAACCATTCCCTAAAACACCACAAAGAAGCATATAATTCCACTCTATGTGCTTCATGTCTAAGTACTTCATTTATGTATGGTTCTGTCCTGAGTACTTCATTTATGAGTGGTAACCATTCATGAAACCACCAAATGCATCTTATCCTACTACGAGATGTACTTACGATCCAAGAACTTCATTTATGGGTGGTAACCATTCAAGAAAACACCACAAAGCATCTTATCCTACTACGAGATGTGTTTATGATCAAAGAACTTCATTTATGGGTGGTAACCATTCAAGAAAACTCCACAAAGCATCATATACTACTATGAAGAGTTTCTTCTTCGAGTACTTCATTTAAGGATGGTAACCATTCCCTAAAACACCACGAAGAAGCGTATTATTGCACTGTAAGTGCTTCATGTCCGAGTACATCATTTATGGGCGGTAAACAATCAAGAAAACACCACAAACCATCTTATCCTACTCCGAGAACTATTTCTGATCTGAGTACTTCATTTATGGGTCGTAACCATTCAAGAAAACACCGTAAAGTATCCAATCCTACTACGAGAAGTATTTCTGATCGGAGTACTTGATTTATGGGTGTTACCTTTCAAGAAAACTCCATAAAGCATTATAATCTAAAAAAAAGAAGTGTTTCTTATTCGAGTACTTCTTTTATGGGTGGTAACCATTCACTAAAACACCACGAAGAAGCATTTATACCACTCTAAGTGGTTCATGTCTACATACTTCGTTTATGGGAGGAAACCACTCAAGAGAACACCACAAAGCATCTTACTCGACTACGAGAAGTGTTTTTTATCAGAATGCTTCATTTATTGTAGGTAACATTTCAAGAAAATTCCACAAAGCATCCCTACTACAAAAAGAGTTTCTTCTTCGAGTAGTTAATTTAAGTGTGGTAACCATTCAAGAAAACATCAAGAATAAGCATAGAATACCAATCTAAGTGCTTCATGTCAGAGTGCTTCATTTATGTGTGGTTCTGAAGAGATTACTTCATTTATGGGTGGCAACCATTCACTAAAACACCACAGAGGCATAAATACCACTCTAAAAGCTTTTGGTTTGAGTACTTCATTTATGGGTTGCACAAAGTCAAGAAATCATCACCCCGAGCATCTTATCCTATCACGAGAAATGTTTCTGATCCGAGTATGTCATTTATAGGTGGTAAAACTTCATGAAAACTGCACAACGCATCATAGCAAACTATGAGAAATGTTTCTTCTTTGAGTACTTCACTTAAGGGTCATAACATTTACGAAAAACACTACGAAGAAGCATAGAATACCACCGTAAGTTACTCATGTTCGATTAATTCATTTATGGATGGTAAACAATCAAGAGAACACCATAATGCATATCGTCTTTCTACGAGAATTATTTCTGATCTGAGTACTTCATTTATGGGTGGTAACCTTTCAAGAAAACTCCACAAAGCATCATATCCTACTATGAAGAGTTTCTTCTTCGAGTACTTCATTTAAGGGTGGTAACCATTCATTAAAACACCACGAAGAAGCATATAATTCCACTCTAAGTGCTTCATGTCCGAATACTTCTTTTATGGGCGGTAAACAATTAAGAAAACACCCAAAGCATCTTATCCTACTACGAGAACAGTTTCTGATCTGAGTACTTCATTTATGGGTGTTAACCTTTGAAGAAAACACCGCAAAGCCTACAAAGAGATGTGTTTTTCTTCGAGTACTTCATTTATGGGTAGTAACCATTCACTAAAACACCACGAAGAAGCATAGATACCACTCTAAGTGCTTCATGTTTACACTATTCGTTTATGGGTGGAAACCATTCAAGAAAACACCATAAAGCATCATATTCGACTACGAGAAGTGTTTCTGTTCATAATGCTTCATTTATTGTTGGTAACATTTAAAGAAAACCTGACAAAGCCTCCCTACTACGAAAAGAGTTTCTTCTTCGGGTAATTAATTTAAGGGTGATAACCATTCCCTAAAACACCACAAAGAAGCATATAATTCCACTCTATGTGATTCATGTCTAAGTACTTCATTTATGTATGGTTCTGTCCTGAGTACTTCATTTGTGAGTGGTAACCATTCATGAAACCACCAAATGCATCTTATCCTACTGCGAGATGTATTTACGATCAAAGAACTTCATTTATGCGTGGTAACCCTTCAAGAAAACTCCACAAAGCATCATATACTACTATGAAGAGTTTCTTCTTCGAGTACTTCATTTAAGGGTGGTAACCATTCCCTAAAACACCACGAAGAAGCGTATTATTGCACTGTAAGTGCTTCATGTCCGAGTACATCTTTTATGGGCAGTAAACAATCAAGAAAACACCACAAAGCATCTTATCCTATTACGAGAATCGTTTCTGATCTGAGTACTTCATTTATGGGTCGTAACCATTCAAGAAAACACCGTAAAGCATTCAATCCTACTACGAGAAGTGTTTCTGATCGGAGTACCTAATTTATGGGTGTTATCTCTCAAGAACACTCCACAAAGCATTATAATCTACAAAAAGATATGTTTCTTATTCGAGTACTTCTTTTATGGGTGGTAACCATTCACTAAAACAGCACGAAGAAGAATAGATACCACTCTAAGTGGTTCATGTCTACATACTTCGTTTATGGGTGGAAACCATTCAAAATAACACCACAAAGCATCTTACTCTACTACGAGAAGTGTTTCTGATCAGAATGCTTCATTTAGTGTAGGTAACATTTTAAGAAAACTCCACAAAGCATCCCTACTACGAAAAGAGTTTCTTCTTCGAGTAGTTAATTTAAGTGTGGTAACCATTCAAGAAAACATCAAGAATAAGCATAGAATACCAATCTAAGTGCTTCATGTCCGAGTGCTTCATTTATGTGTGGTTCTGAAGAGATTACTTCATTTATGGGTGGTAACCATTCACTAAAACACCACAGAGGCATAAATACCACTCTAAAAGTTTTTGGTTTGAGTACTTCATTTATGGGTTGCACAAAGTCAAGAAATCACCACCCCGAGCATCTTATCCTATCACGAGAAATGTTTCTGATCCGAGTACGTCATTTATAGGTGGTAAACTTCATGAAAACTGCACAACGCATCATAGCAAACTATGAGAAATGTTTCTTCTTTGAGTACTTCTCTTAAGGGTCATAACATTTACGAAAAACACTACGAACAAGCATAGAATACCACCGTAAGTTACTCATGTTCGATTAATTCATTTATGGATGGTAAACAATCAAGAGAACACCATAACGCATCTCGTCTTTCTACGAGAATTATTTCTGATCTGAGTACTTCATTTATGGGTGGTAACCTTTCAAGAAAAGCATCATATCCTACTATGAAGAGTTTCTTCTTCGAGTACTTCATTTAAGGGTGGTAACCATTCATTAAAACACCACGAAAAAGCATATAATTCCACTCTAAGTGCTTCATGTCCGAATACTTCTTTTATGGGCGGTAAACAATCAAGAAAACACCCCAAAGCATCTTATCCTACTACGAGAACTGTTTCTGATCTGAGTACTTCATTTATGGGTGTTAACCTTTCAAGAAAACACCGCAAAGCATTATAGCCTACAAAGAGATGTGTTTTTCTTCGAGTACTTCATTTATGGGTGGTAACCATTCACTAAAACACCACGAAGAAGCATAGATACCACTCTAAGTGCTTCATGTTTACACTCTTCGTTTATGGGTGGAAAGCATTCAAGAAAACACCATAAAGCATCATATTCGACTACGAGAAGTGTTTCTGTTCATAATGCTTCATTTGTTGTTGGTAACATTTAAAGAAAACCTGACAAAGCATCCCTACTACGAAAAGAGTTTCTTCTTCGGGTACTTAATTTAAGGGTGATAACCATTCCCTAAAACACCACAAAGAAGCATATAATTCCACTCTATGTGCTTCATGTCTAAGTACTTCATTTATGTATGGTTCTGTCCTGAGTACTTCATTTATGAGTGGTAACCATTCATGAAACCACCAAATGCATCTTATCCTACTACGAGATGTACTTACGATCCAAGAACTTCATTTATGGGTGGTAACCATTCAAGAAAACACCACAAAGCATCTTATCCTACTACGAGATGTGTTTATGATCAAAGAACTTCATTTATGGGTGGTAACCATTCAAGAAAACTCCACAAAGCATCATATACTACTATGAAGAGTTTCTTCTTCGAGTACTTCATTTAAGGATGGTAACCATTCCCTAAAACACCACGAAGAAGCGTATTATTGCACTGTAAGTGCTTCATGTCCGAGTACATCATTTATGGGCGGTAAACAATCAAGAAAACACCACAAACCATCTTATCCTACTACGAGAACTATTTCTGATCTGAGTACTTCATTTATGGGTCGTAACCATTCAAGAAAACACCGTAAAGTATCCAATCCTACTACGAGAAGTATTTCTGATCGGAGTACTTGATTTATGGGTGTTACCTTTCAAGAAAACTCCATAAAGCATTATAATCTAAAAAAAAGAAGTGTTTCTTATTCGAGTACTTCTTTTATGGGTGGTAACCATTCACTAAAACACCACGAAGAAGCATTTATACCACTCTAAGTGGTTCATGTCTACATACTTCGTTTATGGGAGGAAACCACTCAAGAGAACACCACAAAGCATCTTACTCGACTACGAGAAGTGTTTTTTATCAGAATGCTTCATTTATTGTAGGTAACATTTCAAGAAAATTCCACAAAGCATCCCTACTACAAAAAGAGTTTCTTCTTCGAGTAGTTAATTTAAGTGTGGTAACCATTCAAGAAAACATCAAGAATAAGCATAGAATACCAATCTAAGTGCTTCATGTCAGAGTGCTTCATTTATGTGTGGTTCTGAAGAGATTACTTCATTTATGGGTGGCAACCATTCACTAAAACACCACAGAGGCATAAATACCACTCTAAAAGCTTTTGGTTTGAGTACTTCATTTATGGGTTGCACAAAGTCAAGAAATCAGCACCCCGAGCATCTTATCCTATCACGAGAAATGTTTCTGATCCGAGTACGTCATTTATAGGTGGTAAACTTCATGAAAACTGCACAACGCATCATAGCAAACTATGAGAAATGTTTCTTCTTTGAGTACTTCACTTAAGGGTCATAACATTTACGAAAAACACTACGAAGAAGCATAGAATACCACCGTAAGTTACTCATGTTCGATTAATTCATTTATGGATGGTAAACAATCAAGAGAACACCATAATGCATATCGTCTTTCTACGAGAATTATTTCTGATCTGAGTACTTCATTTATGGGTGGTAACCTTTCAAGAAAACTCCACAAAGCATCATATCCTACTATGAAGAGTTTCTTCTTCGAGTACTTCATTTAAGGGTGGTAACCATTCATTAAAACACCACGAAGAAGCATATAATTCCACTCTAAGTGCTTCATGTCCGAATACTTCTTTTATGGGCGGTAAACAATTAAGAAAACACCCAAAGCATCTTATCCTACTACGAGAACAGTTTCTGATCTGAGTACTTCATTTATGGGTGTTAACCTTTGAAGAAAACACCGCAAAGCCTACAAAGAGATGTGTTTTTCTTCGAGTACTTCATTTATGGGTAGTAACCATTCACTAAAACACCACGAAGAAGCATAGATACCACTCTAAGTGCTTCATGTTTACACTATTCGTTTATGGGTGGAAACCATTCAAGAAAACACCATAAAGCATCATATTCGACTACGAGAAGTGTTTCTGTTCATAATGCTTCATTTATTGTTGGTAACATTTAAAGAAAACCTGACAAAGCCTCCCTACTACGAAAAGAGTTTCTTCTTCGGGTAATTAATTTAAGGGTGATAACCATTCCCTAAAACACCACAAAGAAGCATATAATTCCACTCTATGTGCTTCATGTCTAAGTACTTCATTTATGTATGGTTCTGTCCTGAGTACTTCATTTGTGAGTGGTAACCATTCATGAAACCACCAAATGCATCTTATCCTACTACGAGATGTATTTACGATCAAAGAACTTCATTTATGCGTGGTAACCCTTCAAGAAAACTCCACAAAGCATCATATACTACTATGAAGAGTTTCTTCTTCGAGTACTTCATTTAAGGGTGGTAACCATTCCCTAAAACACCACGAAGAAGCGTATTATTGCACTGTAAGTGCTTCATGTCCGAGTACATCTTTTATGGGCAGTAAACAATCAAGAAAACACCACAAAGCATCTTATCCTATTACGAGAATCGTTTCTGATATGAGTACTTCATTTATGGGTCGTAACCATTCAAGAAAACACCGTAAAGCATTCAATCCTACTACGAGAAGTGTTTCTGATCGGAGTACCTAATTTATGGGTGTTATCTCTCAAGAACACTCCACAAAGCATTATAATCTACAAAAAGATATGTTTCTTATTCGAGTACTTCTTTTATGGGTGGTAACCATTCACTAAAACAGCACGAAGAAGAATAGATACCACTCTAAGTGGTTCATGTCTACATACTTCGTTTATGGGTGGAAACCATTCAAAATAACACCACAAAGCATCTTACTCTACTACGAGAAGTGTTTCTGATCAGAATGCTTCATTTAGTGTAGGTAACATTTTAAGAAAACTCCACAAAGCATCCCTACTACGAAAAGAGTTTCTTCTTCGAGTAGTTAATTTAAGTGTGGTAACCATTCAAGAAAACATCAAGAATAAGCATAGAATACCAATCTAAGTGCTTCATGTCCGAGTGCTTCATTTATGTGTGGTTCTGAAGAGATTACTTCATTTATGGGTGGTAACCATTCACTAAAACACCACAGAGGCATAAATACCACTCTAAAAGTTTTTGGTTTGAGTACTTCATTTATGGGTTGCACAAAGTCAAGAAATCACCACCCCGAGCATCTTATCCTATCACGAGAAATGTTTCTGATCCGAGTACGTCATTTATAGGTGGTAAACTTCATGAAAACTGCACAACGCATCATAGCAAACTATGAGAAATGTTTCTTCTTTGAGTACTTCTCTTAAGGGTCATAACATTTACGAAAAACACTACGAACAAGCATAGAATACCACCGTAAGTTACTCATGTTCGATTAATTCATTTATGGATGGTAAACAATCAAGAGAACACCATAACGCATCTCGTCTTTCTACGAGAATTATTTCTGATCTGAGTACTTCATTTATGGGTGGTAACCTTTCAAGAAAAGCATCATATCCTACTATGAAGAGTTTCTTCTTCGAGTACTTCATTTAAGGGTGGTAACCATTCATTAAAACACCACGAAAAAGCATATAATTCCACTCTAAGTGCTTCATGTCCGAATACTTCTTTTATGGGCGGTAAACAATCAAGAAAACACCCCAAAGCATCTTATCCTACTACGAGAACTGTTTCTGATCTGAGTACTTCATTTATGGGTGTTAACCTTTCAAGAAAACACCGCAAAGCATTATAGCCTACAAAGAGATGTGTTTTTCTTCGAGTACTTCATTTATGGGTGGTAACCATTCACTAAAACACCACGAAGAAGCATAGATACCACTCTAAGTGCTTCATGTTTACACTCTTCGTTTATGGGTGGAAAGCATTCAAGAAAACACCATAAAGCATCATATTCGACTACGAGAAGTGTTTCTGTTCATAATGCTTCATTTGTTGTTGGTAACATTTAAAGAAAACCTGACAAAGCATCCCTACTACGAAAAGAGTTTCTTCTTCGGGTACTTAATTTAAGGGTGATAACCATTCCCTAAAACACCACAAAGAAGCATATAATTCCACTCTATGTGCTTCATGTCTAAGTACTTCATTTATGTATGGTTCTGTCCTGAGTACTTCATTTATGAGTGGTAACCATTCATGAAACCACCAAATGCATCTTATCCTACTACGAGATGTACTTACGATCCAAGAACTTCATTTATGGGTGGTAACCATTCAAGAAAACACCACAAAGCATCTTATCCTACTACGAGATGTGTTTATGATCAAAGAACTTCATTTATGGGTGGTAACCATTCAAGAAAACTCCACAAAGCATCATATACTACTATGAAGAGTTTCTTCTTCGAGTACTTCATTTAAGGATGGTAACCATTCCCTAAAACACCACGAAGAAGCGTATTATTGCACTGTAAGTGCTTCATGTCCGAGTACATCATTTATGGGCGGTAAACAATCAAGAAAACACCACAAACCATCTTATCCTACTACGAGAACTATTTCTGATCTGAGTACTTCATTTATGGGTCGTAACCATTCAAGAAAACACCGTAAAGTATCCAATCCTACTACGAGAAGTATTTCTGATCGGAGTACTTGATTTATGGGTGTTACCTTTCAAGAAAACTCCATAAAGCATTATAATCTAAAAAAAAGAAGTGTTTCTTATTCGAGTACTTCTTTTATGGGTGGTAACCATTCACTAAAACACCACGAAGAAGCATTTATACCACTCTAAGTGGTTCATGTCTACATACTTCGTTTATGGGAGGAAACCACTCAAGAGAACACCACAAAGCATCTTACTCGACTACGAGAAGTGTTTTTTATCAGAATGCTTCATTTATTGTAGGTAACATTTCAAGAAAATTCCACAAAGCATCCCTACTACAAAAAGAGTTTCTTCTTCGAGTAGTTAATTTAAGTGTGGTAACCATTCAAGAAAACATCAAGAATAAGCATAGAATACCAATCTAAGTGCTTCATGTCAGAGTGCTTCATTTATGTGTGGTTCTGAAGAGATTACTTCATTTATGGGTGGCAACCATTCACTAAAACACCACAGAGGCATAAATACCACTCTAAAAGCTTTTGGTTTGAGTACTTCATTTATGGGTTGCACAAAGTCAAGAAATCATCACCCCGAGCATCTTATCCTATCACGAGAAATGTTTCTGATCCGAGTATGTCATTTATAGGTGGTAAAACTTCATGAAAACTGCACAACGCATCATAGCAAACTATGAGAAATGTTTCTTCTTTGAGTACTTCACTTAAGGGTCATAACATTTACGAAAAACACTACGAAGAAGCATAGAATACCACCGTAAGTTACTCATGTTCGATTAATTCATTTATGGATGGTAAACAATCAAGAGAACACCATAATGCATATCGTCTTTCTACGAGAATTATTTCTGATCTGAGTACTTCATTTATGGGTGGTAACCTTTCAAGAAAACTCCACAAAGCATCATATCCTACTATGAAGAGTTTCTTCTTCGAGTACTTCATTTAAGGGTGGTAACCATTCATTAAAACACCACGAAGAAGCATATAATTCCACTCTAAGTGCTTCATGTCCGAATACTTCTTTTATGGGCGGTAAACAATTAAGAAAACACCCAAAGCATCTTATCCTACTACGAGAACAGTTTCTGATCTGAGTACTTCATTTATGGGTGTTAACCTTTGAAGAAAACACCGCAAAGCCTACAAAGAGATGTGTTTTTCTTCGAGTACTTCATTTATGGGTAGTAACCATTCACTAAAACACCACGAAGAAGCATAGATACCACTCTAAGTGCTTCATGTTTACACTATTCGTTTATGGGTGGAAACCATTCAAGAAAACACCATAAACATCATATTCGACTACGAGAAGTGTTTCTGTTCATAATGCTTCATTTATTGTTGGTAACATTTAAAGAAAACCTGACAAAGCCTCCCTACTACGAAAAGAGTTTCTTCTTCGGGTAATTAATTTAAGGGTGATAACCATTCCCTAAAACACCACAAAGAAGCATATAATTCCACTCTATGTGCTTCATGTCTAAGTACTTCATTTATGTATGGTTCTGTCCTGAGTACTTCATTTGTGAGTGGTAACCATTCATGAAACCACCAAATGCATCTTATCCTACTACGAGATGTATTTACGATCAAAGAACTTCATTTATGCGTGGTAACCCTTCAAGAAAACTCCACAAAGCATCATATACTACTATGAAGAGTTTCTTCTTCGAGTACTTCATTTAAGGGTGGTAACCATTCCCTAAAACACCACGAAGAAGCGTATTATTGCACTGTAAGTGCTTCATGTCCGAGTACATCTTTTATGGGCAGTAAACAATCAAGAAAACACCACAAAGCATCTTATCCTATTACGAGAATCGTTTCTGATCTGAGTACTTCATTTATGGGTCGTAACCATTCAAGAAAACACCGTAAAGCATTCAATCCTACTACGAGAAGTGTTTCTGATCGGAGTACCTAATTTATGGGTGTTATCTCTCAAGAACACTCCACAAAGCATTATAATCTACAAAAAGATATGTTTCTTATTCGAGTACTTCTTTTATGGGTGGTAACCATTCACTAAAACAGCACGAAGAAGAATAGATACCACTCTAAGTGGTTCATGTCTACATACTTCGTTTATGGGTGGAAACCATTCAAAATAACACCACAAAGCATCTTACTTTACTACGAGAAGTGTTTCTGATCAGAATGCTTCATTTAGTGTAGGTAACATTTTAAGAAAACTCCACAAAGCATCCCTACTACGAAAAGAGTTTCTTCTTCGAGTAGTTAATTTAAGTGTGGTAACCATTCAAGAAAACATCAAGAATAAGCATAGAATACCAATCTAAGTGCTTCATGTCCGAGTGCTTCATTTATGTGTGGTTCTGAAGAGATTACTTCATTTATGGGTGGTAACCATTCACTAAAACACCACAGAGGCATAAATACCACTCTAAAAGTTTTTGGTTTGAGTACTTCATTTATGGGTTGCACAAAGTCAAGAAATCACCACCCCGAGCATCTTATCCTATCACGAGAAATGTTTCTGATCCGAGTACGTCATTTATAGGTGGTAAACTTCATGAAAACTGCACAACGCATCATAGCAAACTATGAGAAATGTTTCTTCTTTGAGTACTTCTCTTAAGGGTCATAACATTTACGAAAAACACTACGAACAAGCATAGAATACCACCGTAAGTTACTCATGTTCGATTAATTCATTTATGGATGGTAAACAATCAAGAGAACACCATAACGCATCTCGTCTTTCTACGAGAATTATTTCTGATCTGAGTACTTCATTTATGGGTGGTAACCTTTCAAGAAAAGCATCATATCCTACTATGAAGAGTTTCTTCTTCGAGTACTTCATTTAAGGGTGGTAACCATTCATTAAAACACCACGAAAAAGCATATAATTCCACTCTAAGTGCTTCATGTCCGAATACTTCTTTTATGGGCGGTAAACAATCAAGAAAACACCCCAAAGCATCTTATCCTACTACGAGAACTGTTTCTGATCTGAGTACTTCATTTATGGGTGTTAACCTTTCAAGAAAACACCGCAAAGCATTATAGCCTACAAAGAGATGTGTTTTTCTTCGAGTACTTCATTTATGGGTGGTAACCATTCACTAAAACACCACGAAGAAGCATAGATACCACTCTAAGTGCTTCATGTTTACACTCTTCGTTTATGGGTGGAAAGCATTCAAGAAAACACCATAAAGCATCATATTCGACTACGAGAAGTGTTTCTGTTCATAATGCTTCATTTGTTGTTGGTAACATTTAAAGAAAACCTGACAAAGCATCCCTACTACGAAAAGAGTTTCTTCTTCGGGTTCTTAATTTAAGGGTGATAACCATTCCCTAAAACACCACAAAGAAGCATATAATTCCACTCTATGTGCTTCATGTCTAAGTACTTCATTTATGTATGGTTCTGTCCTGAGTACTTCATTTATGAGTGGTAACCATTCATGAAACCACCAAATGCATCTTATCCTACTACGAGATGTACTTACGATCCAAGAACTTCATTTATGGGTGGTAACCATTCAAGAAAACACCACAAAGCATCTTATCCTACTACGAGATGTGTTTATGATCAAAGAACTTCATTTATGGGTGGTAACCATTCAAGAAAACTCCACAAAGCATCATATACTACTATGAAGAGTTTCTTCTTCGAGTACTTCATTTAAGGATGGTAACCATTCCCTAAAACACCACGAAGAAGCGTATTATTGCACTGTAAGTGCTTCATGTCCGAGTACATCATTTATGGGCGGTAAACAATCAAGAAAACACCACAAACCATCTTATCCTACTACGAGAACTATTTCTGATCTGAGTACTTCATTTATGGGTCGTAACCATTCAAGAAAACACCGTAAAGTATCCAATCCTACTACGAGAAGTATTTCTGATCGGAGTACTTGATTTATGGGTGTTACCTTTCAAGAAAACTCCATAAAGCATTATAATCTAAAAAAAAGAAGTGTTTCTTATTCGAGTACTTCTTTTATGGGTGGTAACCATTCACTAAAACACCACGAAGAAGCATTTATACCACTCTAAGTGGTTCATGTCTACATACTTCGTTTATGGGAGGAAACCACTCAAGAGAACACCACAAAGCATCTTACTCGACTACGAGAAGTGTTTTTTATCAGAATGCTTCATTTATTGTAGGTAACATTTCAAGAAAATTCCACAAAGCATCCCTACTACAAAAAGAGTTTCTTCTTCGAGTAGTTAATTTAAGTGTGGTAACCATTCAAGAAAACATCAAGAATAAGCATAGAATACCAATCTAAGTGCTTCATGTCAGAGTGCTTCATTTATGTGTGGTTCTGAAGAGATTACTTCATTTATGGGTGGCAACCATTCACTAAAACACCACAGAGGCATAAATACCACTCTAAAAGCTTTTGGTTTGAGTACTTCATTTATGGGTTGCACAAAGTCAAGAAATCATCACCCCGAGCATCTTATCCTATCACGAGAAATGTTTCTGATCCGAGTATGTCATTTATAGGTGGTAAAACTTCATGAAAACTGCACAACGCATCATAGCAAACTATGAGAAATGTTTCTTCTTTGAGTACTTCACTTAAGGGTCATAACATTTACGAAAAACACTACGAAGAAGCATAGAATACCACCGTAAGTTACTCATGTTCGATTAATTCATTTATGGATGGTAAACAATCAAGAGAACACCATAATGCATATCGTCTTTCTACGAGAATTATTTCTGATCTGAGTACTTCATTTATGGGTGGTAACCTTTCAAGAAAACTCCACAAAGCATCATATCCTACTATGAAGAGTTTCTTCTTCGAGTACTTCATTTAAGGGTGGTAACCATTCATTAAAACACCACGAAGAAGCATATAATTCCACTCTAAGTGCTTCATGTCCGAATACTTCTTTTATGGGCGGTAAACAATTAAGAAAACACCCAAAGCATCTTATCCTACTACGAGAACAGTTTCTGATCTGAGTACTTCATTTATGGGTGTTAACCTTTGAAGAAAACACCGCAAAGCCTACAAAGAGATGTGTTTTTCTTCGAGTACTTCATTTATGGGTAGTAACCATTCACTAAAACACCACGAAGAAGCATAGATACCACTCTAAGTGCTTCATGTTTACACTATTCGTTTATGGGTGGAAACCATTCAAGAAAACACCATAAACATCATATTCGACTACGAGAAGTGTTTCTGTTCATAATGCTTCATTTATTGTTGGTAACATTTAAAGAAAACCTGACAAAGCCTCCCTACTACGAAAATAGTTTCTTCTTCGGGTAATTAATTTAAGGGTGATAACCATTCCCTAAAACACCACAAAGAAGCATATAATTCCACTCTATGTGCTTCATGTCTAAGTACTTCATTTATGTATGGTTCTGTCCTGAGTACTTCATTTGTGAGTGGTAACCATTCATGAAACCACCAAATGCATCTTATCCTACTACGAGATGTATTTACGATCAAAGAACTTCATTTATGCGTGGTAACCCTTCAAGAAAACTCCACAAAGCATCATATACTACTATGAAGAGTTTCTTCTTCGAGTACTTCATTTAAGGGTGGTAACCATTCCCTAAAACACCACGAAGAAGCGTATTATTGCACTGTAAGTGCTTCATGTCCGAGTACATCTTTTATGGGCAGTAAACAATCAAGAAAACACCACAAAGCATCTTATCCTATTACGAGAATCGTTTCTGATCTGAGTACTTCATTTATGGGTCGTAACCATTCAAGAAAACACCGTAAAGCATTCAATCCTACTACGAGAAGTGTTTCTGATCGGAGTACCTAATTTATGGGTGTTATCTCTCAAGAACACTCCACAAAGCATTATAATCTACAAAAAGATATGTTTCTTATTCGAGTACTTCTTTTATGGGTGGTAACCATTCACTAAAACAGCACGAAGAAGAATAGATACCACTCTAAGTGGTTCATGTCTACATACTTCGTTTATGGGTGGAAACCATTCAAAATAACACCACAAAGCATCTTACTCTACTACGAGAAGTGTTTCTGATCAGAATGCTTCATTTAGTGTAGGTAACATTTTAAGAAAACTCCACAAAGCATCCCTACTACGAAAAGAGTTTCTTCTTCGAGTAGTTAATTTAAGTGTGGTAACCATTCAAGAAAACATCAAGAATAAGCATAGAATACCAATCTAAGTGCTTCATGTCCGAGTGCTTCATTTATGTGTGGTTCTGAAGAGATTACTTCATTTATGGGTGGTAACCATTCACTAAAACACCACAGAGGCATAAATACCACTCTAAAAGTTTTTGGTTTGAGTACTTCATTTATGGGTTGCACAAAGTCAAGAAATCACCACCCCGAGCATCTTATCCTATCACGAGAAATGTTTCTGATCCGAGTACGTCATTTATAGGTGGTAAACTTCATGAAAACTGCACAACGCATCATAGCAAACTATGAGAAATGTTTCTTCTTTGAGTACTTCTCTTAAGGGTCATAACATTTACGAAAAACACTACGAACAAGCATAGAATACCACCGTAAGTTACTCATGTTCGATTAATTCATTTATGGATGGTAAACAATCAAGAGAACACCATAACGCATCTCGTCTTTCTACGAGAATTATTTCTGATCTGAGTACTTCATTTATGGGTGGTAACCTTTCAAGAAAAGCATCATATCCTACTATGAAGAGTTTCTTCTTCGAGTACTTCATTTAAGGGTGGTAACCATTCATTAAAACACCACGAAAAAGCATATAATTCCACTCTAAGTGCTTCATGTCCGAATACTTCTTTTATGGGCGGTAAACAATCAAGAAAACACCCCAAAGCATCTTATCCTACTACGAGAACTGTTTCTGATCTGAGTACTTCATTTATGGGTGTTAACCTTTCAAGAAAACACCGCAAAGCATTATAGCCTACAAAGAGATGTGTTTTTCTTCGAGTACTTCATTTATGGGTGGTAACCATTCACTAAAACACCACGAAGAAGCATAGATACCACTCTAAGTGCTTCATGTTTACACTCTTCGTTTATGGGTGGAAAGCATTCAAGAAAACACCATAAAGCATCATATTCGACTACGAGAAGTGTTTCTGTTCATAATGCTTCATTTGTTGTTGGTAACATTTAAAGAAAACCTGACAAAGCATCCCTACTACGAAAAGAGTTTCTTCTTCGGGTACTTAATTTAAGGGTGATAACCATTCCCTAAAACACCACAAAGAAGCATATAATTCCACTCTATGTGCTTCATGTCTAAGTACTTCATTTATGTATGGTTCTGTCCTGAGTACTTCATTTATGAGTGGTAACCATTCATGAAACCACCAAATGCATCTTATCCTACTACGAGATGTACTTACGATCCAAGAACTTCATTTATGGGTGGTAACCATTCAAGAAAACACCACAAAGCATCTTATCCTACTACGAGATGTGTTTATGATCAAAGAACTTCATTTATGGGTGGTAACCATTCAAGAAAACTCCACAAAGCATCATATACTACTATGAAGAGTTTCTTCTTCGAGTACTTCATTTAAGGATGGTAACCATTCCCTAAAACACCACGAAGAAGCGTATTATTGCACTGTAAGTGCTTCATGTCTGAGTACATCATTTATGGGCGGTAAACAATCAAGAAAACACCACAAACCATCTTATCCTACTACGAGAACTATTTCTGATCTGAGTACTTCATTTATGGGTCGTAACCATTCAAGAAAACACCGTAAAGTATCCAATCCTACTACGAGAAGTATTTCTGATCGGAGTACTTGATTTATGGGTGTTACCTTTCAAGAAAACTCCATAAAGCATTATAATCTAAAAAAAAGAAGTGTTTCTTATTCGAGTACTTCTTTTATGGGTGGTAACCATTCACTAAAACACCACGAAGAAGCATTTATACCACTCTAAGTGGTTCATGTCTACATACTTCGTTTATGGGAGGAAACCACTCAAGAGAACACCACAAAGCATCTTACTCGACTACGAGAAGTGTTTTTTATCAGAATGCTTCATTTATTGTAGGTAACATTTCAAGAAAATTCCACAAAGCATCCCTACTACAAAAAGAGTTTCTTCTTCGAGTAGTTAATTTAAGTGTGGTAACCATTCAAGAAAACATCAAGAATAAGCATAGAATACCAATCTAAGTGCTTCATGTCAGAGTGCTTCATTTATGTGTGGTTCTGAAGAGATTACTTCATTTATGGGTGGCAACCATTCACTAAAACACCACAGAGGCATAAATACCACTCTAAAAGCTTTTGGTTTGAGTACTTCATTTATGGGTTGCACAAAGTCAAGAAATCAGCACCCCGAGCATCTTATCCTATCACGAGAAATGTTTCTGATCCGAGTACGTCATTTATAGGTGGTAAACTTCATGAAAACTGCACAACGCATCATAGCAAACTATGAGAAATGTTTCTTCTTTGAGTACTTCACTTAAGGGTCATAACATTTACGAAAAACACTACGAAGAAGCATAGAATACCACCGTAAGTTACTCATGTTCGATTAATTCATTTATGGATGGTAAACAATCAAGAGAACACCATAATGCATATCGTCTTTCTACGAGAATTATTTCTGATCTGAGTACTTCATTTATGGGTGGTAACCTTTCAAGAAAACTCCACAAAGCATCATATCCTACTATGAAGAGTTTCTTCTTCGAGTACTTCATTTAAGGGTGGTAACCATTCATTAAAACACCACGAAGAAGCATATAATTCCACTCTAAGTGCTTCATGTCCGAATACTTCTTTTATGGGCGGTAAACAATTAAGAAAACACCCAAAGCATCTTATCCTACTACGAGAACAGTTTCTGATCTGAGTACTTCATTTATGGGTGTTAACCTTTGAAGAAAACACCGCAAAGCCTACAAAGAGATGTGTTTTTCTTCGAGTACTTCATTTATGGGTAGTAACCATTCACTAAAACACCACGAAGAAGCATAGATACCACTCTAAGTGCTTCATGTTTACACTATTCGTTTATGGGTGGAAACCATTCAAGAAAACACCATAAAGCATCATATTCGACTACGAGAAGTGTTTCTGTTCATAATGCTTCATTTATTGTTGGTAACATTTAAAGAAAACCTGACAAAGCCTCCCTACTACGAAAAGAGTTTCTTCTTCGGGTAATTAATTTAAGGGTGATAACCATTCCCTAAAACACCACAAAGAAGCATATAATTCCACTCTATGTGCTTCATGTCTAAGTACTTCATTTATGTATGGTTCTGTCCTGAGTACTTCATTTGTGAGTGGTAACCATTCATGAAACCACCAAATGCATCTTATCCTACTACGAGATGTATTTACGATCAAAGAACTTCATTTATGCGTGGTAACCCTTCAAGAAAACTCCACAAAGCATCATATACTACTATGAAGAGTTTCTTCTTCGAGTACTTCATTTAAGGGTGGTAACCATTCCCTAAAACACCACGAAGAAGCGTATTATTGCACTGTAAGTGCTTCATGTCCGAGTACATCTTTTATGGGCAGTAAACAATCAAGAAAACACCACAAAGCATCTTATCCTATTACGAGAATCGTTTCTGATCTGAGTACTTCATTTATGGGTCGTAACCATTCAAGAAAACACCGTAAAGCATTCAATCCTACTACGAGAAGTGTTTCTGATCGGAGTACCTAATTTATGGGTGTTATCTCTCAAGAACACTCTACAAAGCATTATAATCTACAAAAAGATATGTTTCTTATTCGAGTACTTCTTTTATGGGTGGTAACCATTCACTAAAACAGCACGAAGAAGAATAGATACCACTCTAAGTGGTTCATGTCTACATACTTCGTTTATGGGTGGAAACCATTCAAAATAACACCACAAAGCATCTTACTCTACTACGAGAAGTGTTTCTGATCAGAATGCTTCATTTAGTGTAGGTAACATTTTAAGAAAACTCCACAAAGCATCCCTACTACGAAAAGAGTTTCTTCTTCGAGTAGTTAATTTAAGTGTGGTAACCATTCAAGAAAACATCAAGAATAAGCATAGAATACCAATCTAAGTGCTTCATGTCCGAGTGCTTCATTTATGTGTGGTTCTGAAGAGATTACTTCATTTATGGGTGGTAACCATTCACTAAAACACCACAGAGGCATAAATACCACTCTAAAAGCTTTTGGTTTGAGTACTTCATTTATGGGTTGCACAAAGTCAAGAAATCAGCACCCCGAGCATCTTATCCTATCACGAGAAATGTTTCTGATCCGAGTACGTCATTTATAGGTGGTAAACTTCATGAAAACTGCACAACGCATCATAGCAAACTATGAGAAATGTTTCTTCTTTGAGTACTTCACTTAAGGGTCATAACATTTACGAAAAACACTACGAAGAAGCATAGAATACCACCGTAAGTTACTCATGTTCGATTAATTCATTTATGGATGGTAAACAATCAAGAGAACACCATAATGCATATCGTCTTTCTACGAGAATTATTTCTGATCTGAGTACTTCATTTATGGGTGGTAACCTTTCAAGAAAACTCCACAAAGCATCATATCCTACTATGAAGAGTTTCTTCTTCGAGTACTTCATTTAAGGGTGGTAACCATTCATTAAAACACCACGAAGAAGCATATAATTCCACTCTAAGTGCTTCATGTCCGAATACTTCTTTTATGGGCGGTAAACAATTAAGAAAACACCCAAAGCATCTTATCCTACTACGAGAACAGTTTCTGATCTGAGTACTTCATTTATGGGTGTTAACCTTTGAAGAAAACACCGCAAAGCCTACAAAGAGATGTGTTTTTCTTCGAGTACTTCATTTATGGGTAGTAACCATTCACTAAAACACCACGAAGAAGCATAGATACCACTCTAAGTGCTTCATGTTTACACTATTCGTTTATGGGTGGAAACCATTCAAGAAAACACCATAAAGCATCATATTCGACTACGAGAAGTGTTTCTGTTCATAATGCTTCATTTATTGTTGGTAACATTTAAAGAAAACCTGACAAAGCCTCCCTACTACGAAAAGAGTTTCTTCTTCGGGTAATTAATTTAAGGGTGATAACCATTCCCTAAAACATCACAAAGAAGCATATAATTCCACTCTATGTGCTTCATGTCTAAGTACTTCATTTATGTATGGTTCTGTCCTGAGTACTTCATTTGTGAGTGGTAACCATTCATGAAACCACCAAATGCATCTTATCCTACTACGAGATGTATTTACGATCAAAGAACTTCATTTATGCGTGGTAACCCTTCAAGAAAACTCCACAAAGCATCATATACTACTATGAAGAGTTTCTTCTTCGAGTACTTCATTTAAGGGTGGTAACCATTCCCTAAAACACCACGAAGAAGCGTATTATTGCACTGTAAGTGCTTCATGTCCGAATACATCTTTTATGGGCAGTAAACAATCAAGAAAACACCACAAAGCATCTTATCCTATTACGAGAATCGTTTCTGATCTGAGTACTTCATTTATGGGTCGTAACCATTAAGAAAACACCGTAAAGCATTCAATACTACTACGAGAAGTGTTTCTGATCGGAGTACCTAATTTATGGGTGTTATCTCTCAAGAACACTCCACAAAGCATTATAATCTACAAAAAGATATGTTTCTTATTCGAGTACTTCTTTTATGGGTGGTAACCATTCACTAAAACAGCACGAAGAAGAATAGATACCACTCTAAGTGGTTCATGTCTACATACTTCGTTTATGGGTGGAAACCATTCAAAATAACACCACAAAGCATCTTACTCTACTACGAGAAGTGTTTCTGATCAGAATGCTTCATTTAGTGTAGGTAACATTTTAAGAAAACTCCACAAAGCATCCCTACTACGAAAAGAGTTTCTTCTTCGAGTAGTTAATTTAAGTGTGGTAACCATTCAAGAAAACATCAAGAATAAGCATAGAATACCAATCTAAGTGCTTCATGTCCGAGTGCTTCATTTATGTGTGGTTCTGAAGAGATTACTTCATTTATGGGTGGTAACCATTCACTAAAACACCACAGAGGCATAAATACCACTCTAAAAGTTTTTGGTTTGAGTACTTCATTTATGGGTTGCACAAAGTCAAGAAATCACCACCCCGAGCATCTTATCCTATCACGAGAAATGTTTCTGATCCGAGTACGTCATTTATAGGTGGTAAACTTCATGAAAACTGCACAACGCATCATAGCAAACTATGAGAAATGTTTCTTCTTTGAGTACTTCTCTTAAGGGTCATAACATTTACGAAAAACACTACGAACAAGCATAGAATACCACCGTAAGTTACTCATGTTCGATTAATTCATTTATGGATGGTAAACAATCAAGAGAACACCATAACGCATCTCGTCTTTCTACGAGAATTATTTCTGATCTGAGTACTTCATTTATGGGTGGTAACCTTTCAAGAAAAGCATCATATCCTACTATGAAGAGTTTCTTCTTCGAGTACTTCATTTAAGGGTGGTAACCATTCATTAAAACACCACGAAAAAGCATATAATTCCACTCTAAGTGCTTCATGTCCGAATACTTCTTTTATGGGCGGTAAACAATCAAGAAAACACCCCAAAGCATCTTATCCTACTACGAGAACTGTTTCTGATCTGAGTACTTCATTTATGGGTGTTAACCTTTCAAGAAAACACCGCAAAGCATTATAGCCTACAAAGAGATGTGTTTTTCTTCGAGTACTTCATTTATGGGTGGTAACCATTCACTAAAACACCACGAAGAAGCATAGATACCACTCTAAGTGCTTCATGTTTACACTCTTCGTTTATGGGTGGAAACCATTCAAGAAAACACCATAAAGCATCATATTCGACTACGAGAAGTGTTTCTGTTCATAATGCTTCATTTGTTGTTGGTAACATTTAAAGAAAACCTGACAAAGCATCCCTACTACGAAAAGAGTTTCTTCTTCGGGTACTTAATTTAAGGGTGATAACCATTCCCTAAAACACCACAAAGAAGCATATAATTCCACTCTATGTGCTTCATGTCTAAGTACTTCATTTATGTATGGTTCTGTCCTGAGTACTTCATTTATGAGTGGTAACCATTCATGAAACCACCAAATGCATCTTATCCTACTACGAGATGTACTTACGATCCAAGAACTTCATTTATGGGTGGTAACCATTCAAGAAAACACCACAAAGCATCTTATCCTACTACGAGATGTGTTTATGATCAAAGAACTTCATTTATGGGTGGTAACCATTCAAGAAAACTCCACAAAGCATCATATACTACTATGAAGAGTTTCTTCTTCGAGTACTTCATTTAAGGATGGTAACCATTCCCTAAAACACCACGAAGAAGCGTATTATTGCACTGTAAGTGCTTCATGTCCGAGTACATCATTTATGGGCGGTAAACAATCAAGAAAACACCACAAACCATCTTATCCTACTACGAGAACTATTTCTGATCTGAGTACTTCATTTATGGGTCGTAACCATTCAAGAAAACACCGTAAAGTATCCAATCCTACTACGAGAAGTATTTCTGATCGGAGTACTTGATTTATGGGTGTTACCTTTCAAGAAAACTCCATAAAGCATTATAATCTAAAAAAAAGAAGTGTTTCTTATTCGAGTACTTCTTTTATGGGTGGTAACCATTCACTAAAACACCACGAAGAAGCATTTATACCACTCTAAGTGGTTCATGTCTACATACTTCGTTTATGGGAGGAAACCACTCAAGAGAACACCACAAAGCATCTTACTCGACTACGAGAAGTGTTTTTTATCAGAATGCTTCATTTATTGTAGGTAACATTTCAAGAAAATTCCACAAAGCATCCCTACTACAAAAAGAGTTTCTTCTTCGAGTAGTTAATTTAAGTGTGGTAACCATTCAAGAAAACATCAAGAATAAGCATAGAATACCAATCTAAGTGCTTCATGTCAGAGTGCTTCATTTATGTGTGGTTCTGAAGAGATTACTTCATTTATGGGTGGTAACCATTCACTAAAACACCACAGAGGCATAAATACCACTCTAAAAGCTTTTGGTTTGAGTACTTCATTTATGGGTTGCACAAAGTCAAGAAATCATCACCCCGAGCATCTTATCCTATCACGAGAAATGTTTCTGATCCGAGTACGTCATTTATAGGTGGTAAACTTCATGAAAACTGCACAACGCATCATAGCAAACTATGAGAAATGTTTCTTCTTTGAGTACTTCACTTAAGGGTCATAACATTTACGAAAAACACTACGAAGAAGCATAGAATACCACCGTAAGTTACTCATGTTCGATTAATTCATTTATGGATGGTAAACAATCAAGAGAACACCATAATGCATATCGTCTTTCTACGAGAATTATTTCTGATCTGAGTACTTCATTTATGGGTGGTAACCTTTCAAGAAAACTCCACAAAGCATCATATCCTACTATGAAGAGTTTCTTCTTCGAGTACTTCATTTAAGGGTGGTAACCATTCATTAAAACACCACGAAGAAGCATATAATTCCACTCTAAGTGCTTCATGTCCGAATACTTCTTTTATGGGCGGTAAACAATTAAGAAAACACCCAAAGCATCTTATCCTACTACGAGAACAGTTTCTGATCTGAGTACTTCATTTATGGGTGTTAACCTTTGAAGAAAACACCGCAAAGCCTACAAAGAGATGTGTTTTTCTTCGAGTACTTCATTTATGGGTAGTAACCATTCACTAAAACACCACGAAGAAGCATAGATACCACTCTAAGTGCTTCATGTTTACACTATTCGTTTATGGGTGGAAACCATTCAAGAAAACACCATAAAGCATCATATTCGACTACGAGAAGTGTTTCTGTTCATAATGCTTCATTTATTGTTGGTAACATTTAAAGAAAACCTGACAAAGCCTCCCTACTACGAAAAGAGTTTCTTCTTCGGGTAATTAATTTAAGGGTGACAACCATTCCCTAAAACACCACAAAGAAGCATATAATTCCACTCTATGTGCTTCATGTCTAAGTACTTCATTTATGTATGGTTCTGTCCTGAGTACTTCATTTGTGAGTGGTAACCATTCATGAAACCACCAAATGCATCTTATCCTACTACGAGATGTATTTACGATCAAAGAACTTCATTTATGCGTGGTAACCCTTCAAGAAAACTCCACAAAGCATCATATACTACTATGAAGAGTTTCTTCTTCGAGTACTTCATTTAAGGGTGGTAACCATTCCCTAAAACACCACGAAGAAGCGTATTATTGCACTGTAAGTGCTTCATGTCCGAGTACATCTTTTATGGGCAGTAAACAATCAAGAAAACACCACAAAGCATCTTATCCTATTACGAGAATCGTTTCTGATCTGAGTACTTCATTTATGGGTCGTAACCATTAAGAAAACACCGTAAAGCATTCAATCCTACTACGAGAAGTGTTTCTGATCGGAGTACCTAATTTATGGGTGTTATCTCTCAAGAACACTCCACAAAGCATTATAATCTACAAAAAGATATGTTTCTTATTCGAGTACTTCTTTTATGGGTGGTAACCATTCACTAAAACAGCACGAAGAAGAATAGATACCACTCTAAGTGGTTCATGTCTACATACTTCGTTTATGGGTGGAAACCATTCAAAATAACACCACAAAGCATCTTACTCTACTACGAGAAGTGTTTCTGATCAGAATGCTTCATTTAGTGTAGGTAACATTTTAAGAAAACTCCACAAAGCATCCCTACTACGAAAAGAGTTTCTTCTTCGAGTAGTTAATTTAAGTGTGGTAACCATTCAAGAAAACATCAAGAATAAGCATAGAATACCAATCTAAGTGCTTCATGTCCGAGTGCTTCATTTATGTGTGGTTCTGAAGAGATTACTTCATTTATGGGTGGTAACCATTCACTAAAACACCACAGAGGCATAAATACCACTCTAAAAGTTTTTGGTTTGAGTACTTCATTTATGGGTTGCACAAAGTCAAGAAATCAGCACCCCGAGCATCTTATCCTATCACGAGAAATGTTTCTGATCCGAGTACGTCATTTATAGGTGGTAAACTTCATGAAAACTGCACAACGCATCATAGCAAACTATGAGAAATGTTTCTTCTTTGAGTACTTCTCTTAAGGGTCATAACATTTACGAAAAACACTACGAACAAGCATAGAATACCACCGTAAGTTACTCATGTTCGATTAATTCATTTATGGATGGTAAACAATCAAGAGAACACCATAACGCATCTCGTCTTTCTACGAGAATTATTTCTGATCTGAGTACTTCATTTATGGGTGGTAACCTTTCAAGAAAAGCATCATATCCTACTATGAAGAGTTTCTTCTTCGAGTACTTCATTTAAGGGTGGTAACCATTCATTAAAACACCACGAAAAAGCATATAATTCCACTCTAAGTGCTTCATGTCCGAATACTTCTTTTATGGGCGGTAAACAATCAAGAAAACACCCCAAAGCATCTTATCCTACTACGAGAACTGTTTCTGATCTGAGTACTTCATTTATGGGTGTTAACCTTTCAAGAAAACACCGCAAAGCATTATAGCCTACAAAGAGATGTGTTTTTCTTCGAGTACTTCATTTATGGGTGGTAACCATTCACTAAAACACCACGAAGAAGCATAGATACCACTCTAAGTGCTTCATGTTTACACTCTTCGTTTATGGGTGGAAACCATTCAAGAAAACACCATAAAGCATCATATTCGACTACGAGAAGTGTTTCTGTTCATAATGCTTCATTTGTTGTTGGTAACATTTAAAGAAAACCTGACAAAGCATCCCTACTACGAAAAGAGTTTCTTCTTCGGGTACTTAATTTAAGGGTGATAACCATTCCCTAAAACACCACAAAGAAGCATATAATTCCACTCTATGTGCTTCATGTCTAAGTACTTCATTTATGTATGGTTCTGTCCTGAGTACTTCATTTATGAGTGGTAACCATTCATGAAACCACCAAATGCATCTTATCCTACTACGAGATGTACTTACGATCCAAGAACTTCATTTATGGGTGGTAACCATTCAAGAAAACACCACAAAGCATCTTATCCTACTACGAGATGTGTTTATGATCAAAGAACTTCATTTATGGGTGGTAACCATTCAAGAAAACTCCACAAAGCATCATATACTACTATGAAGAGTTTCTTCTTCGAGTACTTCATTTAAGGATGGTAACCATTCCCTAAAACACCACGAAGAAGCGTATTATTGCACTGTAAGTGCTTCATGTCCGAGTACATCATTTATGGGCGGTAAACAATCAAGAAAACACCACAAACCATCTTATCCTACTACGAGAACTATTTCTGATCTGAGTACTTCATTTATGGGTCGTAACCATTCAAGAAAACACCGTAAAGTATCCAATCCTACTACGAGAAGTATTTCTGATCGGAGTACTTGATTTATGGGTGTTACCTTTCAAGAAAACTCCATAAAGCATTATAATCTAAAAAAAAGAAGTGTTTCTTATTCGAGTACTTCTTTTATGGGTGGTAACCATTCACTAAAACACCACGAAGAAGCATTTATACCACTCTAAGTGGTTCATGTCTACATACTTCGTTTATGGGAGGAAACCACTCAAGAGAACACCACAAAGCATCTTACTCGACTACGAGAAGTGTTTTTTATCAGAATGCTTCATTTATTGTAGGTAACATTTCAAGAAAATTCCACAAAGCATCCCTACTACAAAAAGAGTTTCTTCTTCGAGTAGTTAATTTAAGTGTGGTAACCATTCAAGAAAACATCAAGAATAAGCATAGAATACCAATCTAAGTGCTTCATGTCAGAGTGCTTCATTTATGTGTGGTTCTGAAGAGATTACTTCATTTATGGGTGGTAACCATTCACTAAAACACCACAGAGGCATAAATACCACTCTAAAAGCTTTTGGTTTGAGTACTTCATTTATGGGTTGCACAAAGTCAAGAAATCATCACCCCGAGCATCTTATCCTATCACGAGAAATGTTTCTGATCCGAGTACGTCATTTATAGGTGGTAAACTTCATGAAAACTGCACAACGCATCATAGCAAACTATGAGAAATGTTTCTTCTTTGAGTACTTCACTTAAGGGTCATAACATTTACGAAAAACACTACGAAGAAGCATAGAATACCACCGTAAGTTACTCATGTTCGATTAATTCATTTATGGATGGTAAACAATCAAGAGAACACCATAATGCATATCGTCTTTCTACGAGAATTATTTCTGATCTGAGTACTTCATTTATGGGTGGTAACCTTTCAAGAAAACTCCACAAAGCATCATATCCTACTATGAAGAGTTTCTTCTTCGAGTACTTCATTTAAGGGTGGTAACCATTCATTAAAACACCACGAAGAAGCATATAATTCCACTCTAAGTGCTTCATGTCCGAATACTTCTTTTATGGGCGGTAAACAATTAAGAAAACACCCAAAGCATCTTATCCTACTACGAGAACAGTTTCTGATCTGAGTACTTCATTTATGGGTGTTAACCTTTGAAGAAAACACCGCAAAGCCTACAAAGAGATGTGTTTTTCTTCGAGTACTTCATTTATGGGTAGTAACCATTCACTAAAACACCACGAAGAAGCATAGATACCACTCTAAGTGCTTCATGTTTACACTATTCGTTTATGGGTGGAAACCATTCAAGAAAACACCATAAAGCATCATATTCGACTACGAGAAGTGTTTCTGTTCATAATGCTTCATTTATTGTTGGTAACATTTAAAGAAAACCTGACAAAGCCTCCCTACTACGAAAAGAGTTTCTTCTTCGGGTAATTAATTTAAGGGTGACAACCATTCCCTAAAACACCACAAAGAAGCATATAATTCCACTCTATGTGCTTCATGTCTAAGTACTTCATTTATGTATGGTTCTGTCCTGAGTACTTCATTTGTGAGTGGTAACCATTCATGAAACCACCAAATGCATCTTATCCTACTACGAGATGTATTTACGATCAAAGAACTTCATTTATGCGTGGTAACCCTTCAAGAAAACTCCACAAAGCATCATATACTACTATGAAGAGTTTCTTCTTCGAGTACTTCATTTAAGGGTGGTAACCATTCCCTAAAACACCACGAAGAAGCGTATTATTGCACTGTAAGTGCTTCATGTCCGAGTACATCTTTTATGGGCAGTAAACAATCAAGAAAACACCACAAAGCATCTTATCCTATTACGAGAATCGTTTCTGATCTGAGTACTTCATTTATGGGTCGTAACCATTAAGAAAACACCGTAAAGCATTCAATCCTACTACGAGAAGTGTTTCTGATCGGAGTACCTAATTTATGGGTGTTATCTCTCAAGAACACTCCACAAAGCATTATAATCTACAAAAAGATATGTTTCTTATTCGAGTACTTCTTTTATGGGTGGTAACCATTCACTAAAACAGCACGAAGAAGAATAGATACCACTCTAAGTGGTTCATGTCTACATACTTCGTTTATGGGTGGAAACCATTCAAAATAACACCACAAAGCATCTTACTCTACTACGAGAAGTGTTTCTGATCAGAATGCTTCATTTAGTGTAGGTAACATTTTAAGAAAACTCCACAAAGCATCCCTACTACGAAAAGAGTTTCTTCTTCGAGTAGTTAATTTAAGTGTGGTAACCATTCAAGAAAACATCAAGAATAAGCATAGAATACCAATCTAAGTGCTTCATGTCCGAGTGCTTCATTTATGTGTGGTTCTGAAGAGATTACTTCATTTATGGGTGGTAACCATTCACTAAAACACCACAGAGGCATAAATACCACTCTAAAAGTTTTTGGTTTGAGTACTTCATTTATGGGTTGCACAAAGTCAAGAAATCAGCACCCCGAGCATCTTATCCTATCACGAGAAATGTTTCTGATCCGAGTACGTCATTTATAGGTGGTAAACTTCATGAAAACTGCACAACGCATCATAGCAAACTATGAGAAATGTTTCTTCTTTGAGTACTTCTCTTAAGGGTCATAACATTTACGAAAAACACTACGAACAAGCATAGAATACCACCGTAAGTTACTCATGTTCGATTAATTCATTTATGGATGGTAAACAATCAAGAGAACACCATAACGCATCTCGTCTTTCTACGAGAATTATTTCTGATCTGAGTACTTCATTTATGGGTGGTAACCTTTCAAGAAAAGCATCATATCCTACTATGAAGAGTTTCTTCTTCGAGTACTTCATTTAAGGGTGGTAACCATTCATTAAAACACCACGAAAAAGCATATAATTCCACTCTAAGTGCTTCATGTCCGAATACTTCTTTTATGGGCGGTAAACAATCAAGAAAACACCCCAAAGCATCTTATCCTACTACGAGAACTGTTTCTGATCTGAGTACTTCATTTATGGGTGTTAACCTTTCAAGAAAACACCGCAAAGCATTATAGCCTACAAAGAGATGTGTTTTTCTTCGAGTACTTCATTTATGGGTGGTAACCATTCACTAAAACACCACGAAGAAGCATAGATACCACTCTAAGTGCTTCATGTTTACACTCTTCGTTTATGGGTGGAAACCATTCAAGAAAACACCATAAAGCATCATATTCGACTACGAGAAGTGTTTCTGTTCATAATGCTTCATTTGTTGTTGGTAACATTTAAAGAAAACCTGACAAAGCATCCCTACTACGAAAAGAGTTTCTTCTTCGGGTACTTAATTTAAGGGTGATAACCATTCCCTAAAACACCACAAAGAAGCATATAATTCCACTCTATGTGCTTCATGTCTAAGTACTTCATTTATGTATGGTTCTGTCCTGAGTACTTCATTTATGAGTGGTAACCATTCATGAAACCACCAAATGCATCTTATCCTACTACGAGATGTACTTACGATCCAAGAACTTCATTTATGGGTGGTAACCATTCAAGAAAACACCACAAAGCATCTTATCCTACTACGAGATGTGTTTATGATCAAAGAACTTCATTTATGGGTGGTAACCATTCAAGAAAACTCCACAAAGCATCATATACTACTATGAAGAGTTTCTTCTTCGAGTACTTCATTTAAGGATGGTAACCATTCCCTAAAACACCACGAAGAAGCGTATTATTGCACTGTAAGTGCTTCATGTCCGAGTACATCATTTATGGGCGGTAAACAATCAAGAAAACACCACAAACCATCTTATCCTACTACGAGAACTATTTCTGATCTGAGTACTTCATTTATGGGTCGTAACCATTCAAGAAAACACCGTAAAGTATCCAATCCTACTACGAGAAGTATTTCTGATCGGAGTACTTGATTTATGGGTGTTACCTTTCAAGAAAACTCCATAAAGCATTATAATCTAAAAAAAAGAAGTGTTTCTTATTCGAGTACTTCTTTTATGGGTGGTAACCATTCACTAAAACACCACGAAGAAGCATTTATACCACTCTAAGTGGTTCATGTCTACATACTTCGTTTATGGGAGGAAACCACTCAAGAGAACACCACAAAGCATCTTACTCGACTATGAGAAGTGTTTTTTATCAGAATGCTTCATTTATTGTAGGTAACATTTCAAGAAAATTCCACAAAGCATCCCTACTACAAAAAGAGTTTCTTCTTCGAGTAGTTAATTTAAGTGTGGTAACCATTCAAGAAAACATCAAGAATAAGCATAGAATACCAATCTAAGTGCTTCATGTCAGAGTGCTTCATTTATGTGTGGTTCTGAAGAGATTACTTCATTTATGGGTGGTAACCATTCACTAAAACACCACAGAGGCATAAATACCACTCTAAAAGCTTTTGGTTTGAGTACTTCATTTATGGGTTGCACAAAGTCAAGAAATCAGCACCCCGAGCATCTTATCCTATCACGAGAAATGTTTCTGATCCGAGTACGTCATTTATAGGTGGTAA
Organism: Eleocharis quinqueflora; assembly: GCA_964058865.1. NCBI lineage: Eukaryota > Viridiplantae > Streptophyta > Magnoliopsida > Poales > Cyperaceae > Eleocharis > Eleocharis quinqueflora. The sequence goes on along the minus strand of CAXKVX010000037.1, from coordinate 6,979 downwards.
ACTTCATGAAAACTGCACAACGCATCATAGCAAACTATGAGAAATGTTTCTTCTTTGAGTACTTCACTTAAGGGTCATAACATTTACGAAAAACACTACGAAGAAGCATAGAATACCACCGTAAGTTACTCATGTTCGATTAATTCATTTATGGATGGTAAACAATCAAGAGAACACCATAATGCATATCGTCTTTCTACGAGAATTATTTCTGATCTGAGTACTTCATTTATGGGTGGTAACCTTTCAAGAAAACTCCACAAAGCATCATATCCTACTATGAAGAGTTTCTTCTTCGAGTACTTCATTTAAGGGTGGTAACCATTCATTAAAACACCACGAAGAAGCATATAATTCCACTCTAAGTGCTTCATGTCGGAATACTTCTTTTATGGGCGGTAAACAATTAAGAAAACACCCAAAGCATCTTATCCTACTACGAGAACAGTTTCTGATCTGAGTACTTCATTTATGGGTGTTAACCTTTGAAGAAAACACCGCAAAGCCTACAAAGAGATGTGTTTTTCTTCGAGTACTTCATTTATGGGTAGTAACCATTCACTAAAACACCACGAAGAAGCATAGATACCACTCTAAGTGCTTCATGTTTACACTATTCGTTTATGGGTGGAAACCATTCAAGAAAACACCATAAAGCATCATATTCGACTACGAGAAGTGTTTCTGTTCATAATGCTTCATTTATTGTTGGTAACATTTAAAGAAAACCTGACAAAGCCTCCCTACTACGAAAAGAGTTTCTTCTTCGGGTAATTAATTTAAGGGTGACAACCATTCCCTAAAACACCACAAAGAAGCATATAATTCCACTCTATGTGCTTCATGTCTAAGTACTTCATTTATGTATGGTTCTGTCCTGAGTACTTCATTTGTGAGTGGTAACCATTCATGAAACCACCAAATGCATCTTATCCTACTACGAGATGTATTTACGATCAAAGAACTTCATTTATGCGTGGTAACCCTTCAAGAAAACTCCACAAAGCATCATATACTACTATGAAGAGTTTCTTCTTCGAGTACTTCATTTAAGGGTGGTAACCATTCCCTAAAACACCACGAAGAAGCGTATTATTGCACTGTAAGTGCTTCATGTCCGAGTACATCTTTTATGGGCAGTAAACAATCAAGAAAACACCACAAAGCATCTTATCCTATTACGAGAATCGTTTCTGATCTGAGTACTTCATTTATGGGTCGTAACCATTAAGAAAACACCGTAAAGCATTCAATCCTACTACGAGAAGTGTTTCTGATCGGAGTACCTAATTTATGGGTGTTATCTCTCAAGAACACTCCACAAAGCATTATAATCTACAAAAAGATATGTTTCTTATTCGAGTACTTCTTTTATGGGTGGTAACCATTCACTAAAACAGCACGAAGAAGAATAGATACCACTCTAAGTGGTTCATGTCTACATACTTCGTTTATGGGTGGAAACCATTCAAAATAACACCACAAAGCATCTTACTCTACTACGAGAAGTGTTTCTGATCAGAATGCTTCATTTAGTGTAGGTAACATTTTAAGAAAACTCCACAAAGCATCCCTACTACGAAAAGAGTTTCTTCTTCGAGTAGTTAATTTAAGTGTGGTAACCATTCAAGAAAACATCAAGAATAAGCATAGAATACCAATCTAAGTGCTTCATGTCCGAGTGCTTCATTTATGTGTGGTTCTGAAGAGATTACTTCATTTATGGGTGGTAACCATTCACTAAAACACCACAGAGGCATAAATACCACTCTAAAAGTTTTTGGTTTGAGTACTTCATTTATGGGTTGCACAAAGTCAAGAAATCAGCACCCCGAGCATCTTATCCTATCACGAGAAATGTTTCTGATCCGAGTACGTCATTTATAGGTGGTAAACTTCATGAAAACTGCACAACGCATCATAGCAAACTATGAGAAATGTTTCTTCTTTGAGTACTTCTCTTAAGGGTCATAACATTTACGAAAAACACTACGAACAAGCATAGAATACCACCGTAAGTTACTCATGTTCGATTAATTCATTTATGGATGGTAAACAATCAAGAGAACACCATAACGCATCTCGTCTTTCTACGAGAATTATTTCTGATCTGAGTACTTCATTTATGGGTGGTAACCTTTCAAGAAAAGCATCATATCCTACTATGAAGAGTTTCTTCTTCGAGTACTTCATTTAAGGGTGGTAACCATTCATTAAAACACCACGAAAAAGCATATAATTCCACTCTAAGTGCTTCATGTCCGAATACTTCTTTTATGGGCGGTAAACAATCAAGAAAACACCCCAAAGCATCTTATCCTACTACGAGAACTGTTTCTGATCTGAGTACTTCATTTATGGGTGTTAACCTTTCAAGAAAACACCGCAAAGCATTATAGCCTACAAAGAGATGTGTTTTTCTTCGAGTACTTCATTTATGGGTGGTAACCATTCACTAAAACACCACGAAGAAGCATAGATACCACTCTAAGTGCTTCATGTTTACACTCTTCGTTTATGGGTGGAAACCATTCAAGAAAACACCATAAAGCATCATATTCGACTACGAGAAGTGTTTCTGTTCATAATGCTTCATTTGTTGTTGGTAACATTTAAAGAAAACCTGACAAAGCATCCCTACTACGAAAAGAGTTTCTTCTTCGGGTACTTAATTTAAGGGTGATAACCATTCCCTAAAACACCACAAAGAAGCATATAATTCCACTCTATGTGCTTCATGTCTAAGTACTTCATTTATGTATGGTTCTGTCCTGAGTACTTCATTTATGAGTGGTAACCATTCATGAAACCACCAAATGCATCTTATCCTACTACGAGATGTACTTACGATCCAAGAACTTCATTTATGGGTGGTAACCATTCAAGAAAACACCACAAAGCATCTTATCCTACTACGAGATGTGTTTATGATCAAAGAACTTCATTTATGGGTGGTAACCATTCAAGAAAACTCCACAAAGCATCATATACTACTATGAAGAGTTTCTTCTTCGAGTACTTCATTTAAGGATGGTAACCATTCCCTAAAACACCACGAAGAAGCGTATTATTGCACTGTAAGTGCTTCATGTCCGAGTACATCATTTATGGGCGGTAAACAATCAAGAAAACACCACAAACCATCTTATCCTACTACGAGAACTATTTCTGATCTGAGTACTTCATTTATGGGTCGTAACCATTCAAGAAAACACCGTAAAGTATCCAATCCTACTACGAGAAGTATTTCTGATCGGAGTACTTGATTTATGGGTGTTACCTTTCAAGAAAACTCCATAAAGCATTATAATCTAAAAAAAAGAAGTGTTTCTTATTCGAGTACTTCTTTTATGGGTGGTAACCATTCACTAAAACACCACGAAGAAGCATTTATACCACTCTAAGTGGTTCATGTCTACATACTTCGTTTATGGGAGGAAACCACTCAAGAGAACACCACAAAGCATCTTACTCGACTATGAGAAGTGTTTTTTATCAGAATGCTTCATTTATTGTAGGTAACATTTCAAGAAAATTCCACAAAGCATCCCTACTACAAAAAGAGTTTCTTCTTCGAGTAGTTAATTTAAGTGTGGTAACCATTCAAGAAAACATCAAGAATAAGCATAGAATACCAATCTAAGTGCTTCATGTCAGAGTGCTTCATTTATGTGTGGTTCTGAAGAGATTACTTCATTTATGGGTGGTAACCATTCACTAAAACACCACAGAGGCATAAATACCACTCTAAAAGCTTTTGGTTTGAGTACTTCATTTATGGGTTGCACAAAGTCAAGAAATCAGCACCCCGAGCATCTTATCCTATCACGAGAAATGTTTCTGATCCGAGTACGTCATTTATAGGTGGTAAACTTCATGAAAACTGCACAACGCATCATAGCAAACTATGAGAAATGTTTCTTCTTTGAGTACTTCACTTAAGGGTCATAACATTTACGAAAAACACTACGAAGAAGCATAGAATACCACCGTAAGTTACTCATGTTCGATTAATTCATTTATGGATGGTAAACAATCAAGAGAACACCATAATGCATATCGTCTTTCTACGAGAATTATTTCTGATCTGAGTACTTCATTTATGGGTGGTAACCTTTCAAGAAAACTCCACAAAGCATCATATCCTACTATGAAGAGTTTCTTCTTCGAGTACTTCATTTAAGGGTGGTAACCATTCATTAAAACACCACGAAGAAGCATATAATTCCACTCTAAGTGCTTCATGTCGGAATACTTCTTTTATGGGCGGTAAACAATTAAGAAAACACCCAAAGCATCTTATCCTACTACGAGAACAGTTTCTGATCTGAGTACTTCATTTATGGGTGTTAACCTTTGAAGAAAACACCGCAAAGCCTACAAAGAGATGTGTTTTTCTTCGAGTACTTCATTTATGGGTAGTAACCATTCACTAAAACACCACGAAGAAGCATAGATACCACTCTAAGTGCTTCATGTTTACACTATTCGTTTATGGGTGGAAACCATTCAAGAAAACACCATAAAGCATCATATTCGACTACGAGAAGTGTTTCTGTTCATAATGCTTCATTTATTGTTGGTAACATTTAAAGAAAACCTGACAAAGCCTCCCTACTACGAAAAGAGTTTCTTCTTCGGGTAATTAATTTAAGGGTGACAACCATTCCCTAAAACACCACAAAGAAGCATATAATTCCACTCTATGTGCTTCATGTCTAAGTACTTCATTTATGTATGGTTCTGTCCTGAGTACTTCATTTGTGAGTGGTAACCATTCATGAAACCACCAAATGCATCTTATCCTACTACGAGATGTATTTACGATCAAAGAACTTCATTTATGCGTGGTAACCCTTCAAGAAAACTCCACAAAGCATCATATACTACTATGAAGAGTTTCTTCTTCGAGTACTTCATTTAAGGGTGGTAACCATTCCCTAAAACACCACGAAGAAGCGTATTATTGCACTGTAAGTGCTTCATGTCCGAGTACATCTTTTATGGGCAGTAAACAATCAAGAAAACACCACAAAGCATCTTATCCTATTACGAGAATCGTTTCTGATCTGAGTACTTCATTTATGGGTCGTAACCATTAAGAAAACACCGTAAAGCATTCAATCCTACTACGAGAAGTGTTTCTGATCGGAGTACCTAATTTATGGGTGTTATCTCTCAAGAACACTCCACAAAGCATTATAATCTACAAAAAGATATGTTTCTTATTCGAGTACTTCTTTTATGGGTGGTAACCATTCACTAAAACAGCACGAAGAAGAATAGATACCACTCTAAGTGGTTCATGTCTACATACTTCGTTTATGGGTGGAAACCATTCAAAATAACACCACAAAGCATCTTACTCTACTACGAGAAGTGTTTCTGATCAGAATGCTTCATTTAGTGTAGGTAACATTTTAAGAAAACTCCACAAAGCATCCCTACTACGAAAAGAGTTTCTTCTTCGAGTAGTTAATTTAAGTGTGGTAACCATTCAAGAAAACATCAAGAATAAGCATAGAATACCAATCTAAGTGCTTCATGTCCGAGTGCTTCATTTATGTGTGGTTCTGAAGAGATTACTTCATTTATGGGTGGTAACCATTCACTAAAACACCACAGAGGCATAAATACCACTCTAAAAGTTTTTGGTTTGAGTACTTCATTTATGGGTTGCACAAAGTCAAGAAATCACCACCCCGAGCATCTTATCCTATCACGAGAAATGTTTCTGATCCGAGTACGTCATTTATAGGTGGTAAACTTCATGAAAACTGCACAACGCATCATAGCAAACTATGAGAAATGTTTCTTCTTTGAGTACTTCTCTTAAGGGTCATAACATTTACGAAAAACACTACGAACAAGCATAGAATACCACCGTAAGTTACTCATGTTCGATTAATTCATTTATGGATGGTAAACAATCAAGAGAACACCATAACGCATCTCGTCTTTCTACGAGAATTATTTCTGATCTGAGTACTTCATTTATGGGTGGTAACCTTTCAAGAAAAGCATCATATCCTACTATGAAGAGTTTCTTCTTCGAGTACTTCATTTAAGGGTGGTAACCATTCATTAAAACACCACGAAAAAGCATATAATTCCACTCTAAGTGCTTCATGTCCGAATACTTCTTTTATGGGCGGTAAACAATCAAGAAAACACCCCAAAGCATCTTATCCTACTACGAGAACTGTTTCTGATCTGAGTACTTCATTTATGGGTGTTAACCTTTCAAGAAAACACCGCAAAGCATTATAGCCTACAAAGAGATGTGTTTTTCTTCGAGTACTTCATTTATGGGTGGTAACCATTCACTAAAACACCACGAAGAAGCATAGATACCACTCTAAGTGCTTCATGTTTACACTCTTCGTTTATGGGTGGAAACCATTCAAGAAAACACCATAAAGCATCATATTCGACTACGAGAAGTGTTTCTGTTCATAATGCTTCATTTGTTGTTGGTAACATTTAAAGAAAACCTGACAAAGCATCCCTACTACGAAAAGAGTTTCTTCTTCGGGTACTTAATTTAAGGGTGATAACCATTCCCTAAAACACCACAAAGAAGCATATAATTCCACTCTATGTGCTTCATGTCTAAGTACTTCATTTATGTATGGTTCTGTCCTGAGTACTTCATTTATGAGTGGTAACCATTCATGAAACCACCAAATGCATCTTATCCTACTACGAGATGTACTTACGATCCAAGAACTTCATTTATGGGTGGTAACCATTCAAGAAAACACCACAAAGCATCTTATCCTACTACGAGATGTGTTTATGATCAAAGAACTTCATTTATGGGTGGTAACCATTCAAGAAAACTCCACAAAGCATCATATACTACTATGAAGAGTTTCTTCTTCGAGTACTTCATTTAAGGATGGTAACCATTCCCTAAAACACCACGAAGAAGCGTATTATTGCACTGTAAGTGCTTCATGTCCGAGTACATCATTTA
>CAXKVX010000036.1:0-17313 GCA_964058865.1 Eleocharis quinqueflora | reverse complement strand
CGAAAAAGATTTTTTTTTTTGCATCTATAGAAACAAGAAATAACCAAAAATAGAGTGAAATTAACCTAATGTATATATATATATATATATAGAGCTATGCTATTATGCTTCAAGAGGCAAAATGGAGTTTTGCTTCACATAATCTCAACCATTCGATTTCATCATGACCAATCCTGAACTGTGGACCTAGAAAACTTGAAATTGAAAGTCAGTAAAACACATACTAAACCGGATTTTAAGATACATGAGTGATTGGAGAATTACGTCAAAAAGCTCAAATTACATAGAAGCCCTAAAAGCCACTGAACCTATTGAAGAACCCGCGGTTGGTTTTGTAAAACCAACTGAAGCAACAAGAGGCACATCAACCATAATCAAGCAAAATAACACAATAATACAACTCTTGGTTAAGATAAGCGAAGGAATTGAAGATTGTAAAGAAACCGTCCAGGATATCAGAAAAGTTGTAGTTGAACAAGCGTCAGTTGGGACAAAATTTGATATCACAAATTCAATCGAAGATCTACAAAAGAGTCTAAATAAGCTAAGTCTAGGAAAGCCAGTCCCTAGACCCAAAAAGAAGAAAGTACCGTTCTTCGTGTTTAAAGATCCACGAAAAATATTTGAAGAAGAGAAGAAGAAGTCCTCGTCTTCTTAAAAATGAACCGAACACGTACGGAAACCATTACGGAACCACGGCCATCTATATCTAACCGTGAACAGAACATCCGTAATGAAAACCAGACTCCAACAATAGATGATCAAATAAGAAACTACAGACGTGGTCATAGATTACGTCAAGAAATCTTAAGAAGATTACCCGGAAGGCAACAAATCGGGTATAACAGGAGTCTAGAGTCACAACTAAACCCGGACGCAGAATTAGACGTATCTCAGTTTAGAAGAGCGCAATCTGTTCCAGCAGAAACGTTGTATCAAGATGGCTGGACGTCTACACAACATCGGGTTTATCAGCATTATTCTTACCAGAGAATACTGACAACGGGTGGACAACAGTTGGAGTTGCCATTCATCACACAACAAAGCTATGAAGAAATTTGTAGGTCAGGCCTCCAACACTTGCACATCGGGTTAATTATGATTAGGCTGTAAACTTTACATCGCAGAAACGCAGGCGTCAACGCACTGGTTGCTATCCGAGACACCAGATTGCAGATGACAGGTCAATTATTGGCACAATGGAAATGGACCTAACAGCCGGTACCCAATTGGCTTATCTTGCACCTAATATCATGCTTAGTATAGCAGATTTCTTTAACCATATCCAATTAGTTGTCCAAACTCATGGATATGAGAATTGGCAAGCAGGCGAAAGTAATTTGCTGTTAACAAGATCACTGATTGGTAGATTATCAAATACTAGTTACATTAGTTTCAGATATAACGTACAAAGGGTATCTGACTATTTAGCTAGTAGAGGTGTCCAGGCAATCCCCGGTCAATCACACACAATTGAAAGTTTACGGGGTTTACAATGGGTTATTAGACCACCCAGTGTACCAGAGCTACAACATCCTCAAAGAGTTGTTATTCGTACACGATCAGACAGTTCAGTACTGTTAAAATTCAAGAATTATTCTGCTACAATGCCTAATGAGGAACCATCAGTTGGTGTAAACGATGAAGAACAGTTATCTGATGATGAAATTACTCAAGAGACTGCCCTAGTACTATTCGTTAACGTGTCAGATGATGAAGAAAACAATGAGAAAGAAGACACATATTGGGAGTCTATCAAGCTAACGGCCAGTCTAGCCGAAGATATAGAAGAAGAACCTATATGGGATAATGAACCTATATGGGACCAAGATGAAAATGATGAAGAGGATTTCGTGAATCCTTTCGCGAAAGGTGGTGGGAATGACGATGAAAAATTTGAAAATTAGAAACAGAAACGGTATATGTTTTAGGCCAAGACTCAGAAACTTATTATCCAATCCTAAAACAATTCCTTGATAAACCTACCACACAACACAAAGATTTATCATCCTCAATAACTTCCAATTACAACATACCACCTCAGCCAACTATGGGATTAAGAAATTATCCACCAGGAGGTCTTAGAAATGATCATGAGGCAGGAGGTAGTGGAGGTTATATGCAAAGACCCAGAGGCTTACCCGGAGGTATCGGGAGACATCAGAATGAACAATGGAACTTGCCCACAGCAATGCAAGAACAAGGCGCGATGTTAGTTCTACCAGAAGACATTGGCCTATACAACGATGTGATATCCAGATGGGAATCCATAACTCTAAATCTAATAAGTGAGCGAAACTTTGATAGTAACAAAACAAAAGTACAATCCATCGAGAACTTATTAGGTGAAGTTGAGAAGAAGATCTGGATACAATGGCGTATGGCATTTGAGGCTGAATACTTAAACTTAGAGGCCATAGCTGATGATACGCAGAACGTTATTTCACAAATAAGAAGAGTCCTGATATTAGAAGATCCATACCAAGGGACTACAGATGAGCAGGATCGCGCGTATCAAGACCTTGAGAGATTATCATGCGAACATGTAAAGGACCTATTTCTTTACATGAATGATTTCAAAGTTCTAGCGGCAAAATCGAGGAGGATTTACTTATCTCCCGAATTATCTGAGAGATTCTTAGGAAAATGCCGCCACTTATAGGGAAGGAACTAGAAGAAGCTTTCAAAAAGAAATTCCCTGGCAACACAATTGGGGTAATTCCCCAGATACACTTCTCTTATCAATATCTAGCCGAAATGTGTAAGAAGGCTGCATTACAACAAAGTCTAAAAGACTTAACAATTTGTAGTAAAATACCCATCCCTGGTTACTACCAGAATAACAGAAAGAAGTATGGGTTGAGGAAAGCCAAAAACTATAAAGGAAAACCTCATGATTCACACGTAAGGGTTTTCAAGCGAAAACATTCGGATAGGGTTAGAAAGTGTAAGTGCTTTATCTGTGATGAAGAAGGTCACTTTGCCAAAGATTGCAGAAATAAAAACGACAATCTAGTTAGAGCAGCGGTCATAGAAAACCTTGATTTACCAGATGACCTGGATGTTGTCTCTGTTGATCTCAATGAACCGGACAGTGATGCTATTTGCAGTGTATCTGAAGGAGAATCCGGTAGAACTGAATATCAAGTACGTACGACAATAGAAGATTTACCATTAGAAACGAACTTGATGTTACAAATAACCGATTTCGGGTGGAGGAGTAAAATACAATTACCCGAAAAACAAGAAAAATGTAAGCATAGCTTTAATGATACAGAAGTCCAAAGCAGTTGCAGCTTCTGTAAACTTACCATTAAACCGGAATACAGTAAAAGATGTGAAGAATGTGGTTTACAAATCTGTTCATTATGCGTCCCGTTCTATTTCGGGATACAAGTCAAACCAAAGGTTTCCTTACAATCGAGACCTTATAACAACAAAGATGCACTCATTAAAGAATTAACAAATTACATAGTGTATCTTGAGGGTGAAAATGAGAGGTTAAAACAAGTGTTGAGAGAACAGGAACTAATCAGAGATTTGACAAATGATTTTAACAACCTCTCTACACGAGAAAAGAATAAAGAAAAGATAGAGGTAGAAGATGTAACGGAAGATGAAACGGCAAACGTTCTATTTGAAATTGATGAATCATCTTACAAAGCCGAAACCTCTACACCACACCATGAAAAGAAAAGAATATTCAACCGTCTATACAATTTGATAGTTACGTTTGAAATCCCAAACGTAAAACCATTTGAAATAAGAGCTATCTTGGACACTGGTGCAACAAATTGCTCAATTGATCAAACAGCAATTCCAGAAGAAGCTCTTGAACCTAGCCCATACCCTGTTCAAATCACAGGAGTTAATTCAACTCAAATTGCGAATAAAAAGCTGAAAGGAGGACAAATGATTATTGGAGAAAATAAATTCAGGATTCCCTTGACATATAGCTTTCCAATGGGCATGCAAGATGGTATTCAAATGTTGATAGGATGTAACTTCATAAGATCGATGCAAGGAGGTCTTAGAATCGAGGGTAATGTGATTACATTCTATAAAAATGTCACAATTGTTCAAACCACAACAGAAACTGTTGCCCACACAGTCGCAATTGACGAATTGGGATTAGATGAAATTGAATATATAACAATTCAGGATGCGTTATATCATCAATCTTTAATCACAAATCCTAAATTTGAGAAAAGATTCAGTAGCATGTTATTAAGGCTTATAGAACAAGGATTTATCGGGAATGATCCTCTTAAACACTGGCAGAGAAACAAGGTCGTTTGTAAATTAGATATAATTAACCCGGACCTTACAATAGAGGATAAGCCGCTTAAGCATGTAACGCCGTTAATGAAGGAGCAGTTTGATAGGCATTAAGGCGTTATTGGAAATTGGAGTCATTAGACCAAGTACAAGTAAACATAGAACAATGACTTTTATTGTTAATTCAGGAACGTCTATTGCCCCGAAAATGGGAAAAGAAATTAAAGGCAAAGAAAGGATGGTCTTAAACTACAGAACGCTAAATGATAATACTCATAAAGACCAATATAGCCTGCCTGGAATTAATACAATCCTAAAGAAAATAAGTAATAGCAGGATTTTCTCAAAGTTTGATTTAAAGAGTGGTTTCCATCAGGTTGCCATGAGTCTTGAGTCAATACCCTGGACAGCGTTTATAGTGCCAGGAGGATTGTATGAATGGTTAGTTATGCCATTTGGCCTGAAAAATGCCTTTGCAATATTCCAGAGAAAAATGGATAATTGCTTCAGAAGAACAGAGGCATTTATTGCGGTATACATAGATGATATTCTGGTATTTTCCGAAAATGAAGAAAAACACGCACAACACTTAGAGGTGATGTTAGACATATGTGAAAAACACGGTCTGGTCTTATCACCAACGAAAATGAAGATCGTAGTACCAGAAATCGATTTTCTAGGAGCTCAGATAAATCGTGGAAAAATCAAGCTCCAGCCGCATATAATAAAGAAGATTGCCAATTTTGATATTAAGCAACTCAAAGAAAAGAAAGGTCTTAGATCATGGCTTGGGATATTAAATTACGCCAGATCTTCCATCCCGAAACTAGGAGTTTTACTAGGACCTTTATACTCGAAAGTCAGTCCACACGGTGATAAACGCTTGAAAGCCTCATATATTGATCTTATCAGAAAAATTCAGGAATTGGTCCAGAATTTACCGAATCTGAGCTTCCCACCGGAGGACGCTTATATTGTTTTGGAAACTGATGGGTGCATGGAAGGATGGGGAGGCGTGTGCAAGTGGAAACCCAGGAAACATGACCCTAAATCATCTGAAAGAATTTGTGCCTATGCTAGCGGAAAATTTGATGTTGTAAAATCAACGATTGATGCAGAGATACATGCTTGCATGGAGACCTTATCCGCAATGAAGATTCATTACTTGGATAAATCCGAAATCACTTTGAGGACGGATTGTCAAGCAATAATCAGTTTTTACAACAAGTCTTCATCTAACAAACCCTCGAGAGTTCGATGGGTAAAATTTGTTGATTTTGTAATAGGTACAGGCGTACAGGTAAACTTTGAACATATTGAAGGACGCTTGAACTCACTAGCAGATACTCTCTCTCGGCTAACGACATTTACTCTCAGCACAAAATGTCTAACAGACAACCAGGAGTTAATGTTGGAGAAGTTGGAACCAATACTGGGCGAACTAAGCAATGGAGATAAAAACAAACAGTCAATACCGGAAGAACAAGTTCAGTCATTGCAAGAGAGAATCAAGAAAACCTTTCCACAGATGAGCAACATGCACATATATTCAAAGATCTCATAAGGCCAAACCAGAATTTTGAATCATACCAAGAGATCGCAAATAGATTGTCCGACACTAAGAAACTGCAGGTGCGAAACTCCTTGGTGGACATACGACAGTTAGTTTCAATTATTACGTGTGAAGAAAAATACTGTAAGCCATATCAACGCAGTGATTGTATTTTAACTGATAACTACTGGGAACTTAAGGAGCAACTTGAAAAACTAAAAAGAATTGAAAAAGATTTTGAGTTCATCCTTGAGTCCAATGTAAAAATGTAGAGTTTTAGGAAGCTATGGTGGGCCTCTTTTATTTTGAGTCCAAAAATTCAGTAGTAGTTCATGAGCTGCTGAATTAGTGTGAAATAAATTAAGGTTCAGACTGACAGGGTCCTACGGGTAACTGCTGTCTTTTTAGGTTGAGTCTATTCTATATTGTGTGTTTTCTTGCTTTTATTTTGCAAATGAAGCCCCTTTACAGATGGACGGACACAAGTTCTACAAGAATGGGTTATAGGTGGATGGATTGGAGCCGTTCATCAAAAGTTTGCTTTATTTTGAGTGGAGTGTAGTGCTCAATTATATGAGAACCTTTTACTTTATTTTGAGTGGAGTGTAGTGCTCAATTATATGAGCAGTTAGCTGAGTCACCCACTCACTTTTGTTATCTTTTGCTCAATTATATGAGCACCTTTGTCCTTTGTCTGAGTGGTTAGATGAGTCACCCACTCACTTTTGTTGTCTTTTGAGATAGAGTATTGTGGATATCAATTTATTCACACGTCGATGAGGCCCAATGAGCACCCGATGTGGTAAATTAGAATCCAGACTCTTGATTCTCTCAGCTTATAAATACCTTGTGTATTCAGAGTTGCAGGACACGCTGAGAACCAGCAAGTCTTACTTCTCTAAGTTTGACGATATTAATAAAATTCCACTTTTTCCTTTAATTCTTGTTCATATTCCGCAAATACCTTTCTTACTCTCCCGCATCTGTCGTGATCTGTGAAGTTTGAAAGTTGAGATCCTGAGATCGTACCCCAACCTGGTATCAGAGCTTAATTTTTTGTTAGTATCCTTCATGGCTTTCTAAATTCTTTCATCATTTCTAGGAAAACAGGGATGAAACGGTCAAAATTTTAATTAAGTTGAGAAGGAAAAAGGGTTAATTAATACCGAAAAGCTTGAAGTTTGGGAGACGTGTACTTAGTATAGGCGATAAAGGGGGAAAAGTACCAAAGGGAGGGGAATAGTACCATTACATTCGTAATATTAAGAAGGCACCCAAATGAATGGCTAGAAAGTTTCAATCCAACGATTTTAAAAGCATGAAGCACGATAGCATCTCTCTCTCTCTCTCTCTATATATATATATATATATATATATATATATATATATGCAACTTTGGCCATAAATATGTATTATCACAGAGCTCCTTTCACAAAGCAATGAGAAGTAAAAGATAATTTATATATCACAAAATAAAATATGCACGAAAGATCGACAGAAAAATAATTAATTATGTCAACTTGAGGCTATAGAGATCCGCAAAAGGTCGAGGAGAACTTGAAACAAGATGTGTGAAAATCGTGGCGATTAATTCTTCAGAAAGCATGGTAAAATCGGTTCTTTGTATGTTGTGTTGCATCTTATACTTTACTGAGAAATTAAAAAGTTATCCAAGTTGTAAATATATTCTCATCTTCAAATTAAAAGTTACTCCATTGCTATTGTACAAAATTAATGAAGTTGTAACTTATTATGTAAAAAATAATGAAGTCTATGCAAATTTTTTGTAGTTCAACTGATGGGTCTTTAGGATTTAGAATTTAGAATACTCTATTTTGCTACCTGTATATGGGGATTTTGAATCATTCCTCATGGTGTATTTGGTTCTCGCAACAAAATATTTTGTTGCAATTTTATTCATAGTGTAGTGTCAGAGGAAAGTTTCGTTTGTATTAATTATATTAGTATATTTTTATTTGAAGGAAGACAATTAGTTTGGCATTAAGCACAAATTAATACTTGAGAATCAATGATTTCATAAATATTTGTCAAATTTATAACTTAAATTTTAACACGACATACATGTTGAAGCAAAATCAAAATAAAACTGAATTTCTGTTTATTTCCGGTACCCGACATTTGTAAAATGGATAGTGCTGTCATATTGCACTTCTTGTGGAGATGGATCGAAAATGTATTTCTGCTTCATTGAAGCAAATTAGAGATTGCTTGCTGCGCTATGCAATGCATTATCGTGCCGTAGGTCTGTAGCAGATAAGCCTCATAGTTATCTTCTTTTCACTTTTAGGAAATAAATAAAAGATAAGCTTTGGTGGTTATTACTTTCCTTATTTTTTTACCAAAGTAACATGGCATATATTGTTTGTTTTAATGTTTTAGCAACAGAAGAAATAATTTGCTTGGGCAAACTGCCCAATATTTGAGGGATTTGAGCTGTACCACATTTGTGTTCATTTTCTATTTCATCTTATCATATAACAACCAAGGTTGAGGTTGCTTAGTGACATCAATCCATCAGCTTTCCCCAAAATTAGGGAAATATTATGGGGAGTGATACCACCTAGGAACAAATTTGAATGCTCTTTTCATGCCCTTAACAACTTCAATATTTGACTTCTGCTCCATTTCATAACAACCGAATTGTATATATATATAGCAGCGTTAATTCTTCCAATTTTTTTGTTTAATTAATTTGAGCCAAAATAACCCTTCCACCGAATTTCGTGTTAAAATAGTGTCCAATGGTTTATTCCCGCAAATACTTGAGGAAAGGAACGCTTTTTGGTTATAAGGATACTTGTCGGAACTTCATTTTTTAAGCATGAGATGAGGATACAAATTCTTAAATTTATTTCTGCAGGCATACAGTATCAGTCGTGGAATCAGAAAAAAAATGAAGAAAGAAGTCTCATTTAATTTTAAAACAATTAATTTTAAGTACACATTATGTAATTAAATGATAAAAAATATTTAATAATTATCAATTATCGCAATTCTTTATAATAAAATAAAATACATAACAAAAATAGATATTAGATTAAGTAGGTGATTTAGCGGTTCGCACGACTTAGCGATGGAGGGTTAATTTAGAGTTTAGAGTTTTATCTGTAATAAAACGGTCGATAAACTACCATATCGATATTTATATCATATCACTTTATTTCAAATAATATTATAAAATATAAATTATAATTAATACAATTTATATGCATAATAATAACATATAATAGTAATTTATTATCACAAAATACATTTTCAAAGACTAATATATTGAATAATTCATAAGCAAATATTTTGGTAGTTCATAAGTACAAAGAAAAAACACTTAAAACTTGATCTGCTAAAAAATAACAATTAAACAACACAACAAAAACAACTATATAACCGCTAAAACCGCTATATCGTCACTAAAATAACTATATCATGCCGCTCTACCACTTAATTCGTTATATCGTCAAAAACAACTAAACATTTTTCAATATATCTTGCGTTATAGCTCCAAAAAATGCTAAAACTTATATCGTTGTTTTATCGCCGCTATTTAAAAACTTGATGTTATGTAAACTTCAATTTTTACTACTCTTAATTTAGAATCGGAATTATTTTGACTATTTGAGTTTCTATTGTACGTACTGCGATGCTAATTTGAAGGAGGCAGCGAAGCAGAGAGAGAGCAAAGCAGAGAGGTTCGTGTGGTGGGGAACGGTGCCGAAATCAAGGGAGCATTCAACCTTTAGCTTTGCGTTGCGGAGACACGGACGAAGTGTTTGTGGCTTGACTTTGTGCAGAGTAGAGAGGTGAAGTCGAGTTATGATTTGATTCACGAAGAGACAAAAAAAAAAGAGTTCGGAAGGGAACATAGGTTTCATGCGAATGAGACCTCTTTGAAATGTTCTGGGCCAGAGGGAGGCCTGGGCCCTGGTTGACCCCACCAGTTCCTCCCTGCTGGGAATACTAGTACTCAATGTTTAGCTAATTTTGTCGTTGGTCAAAACTAACTTGAGTGTACTATTACTCATGCAAAATCGACTTAATTGCATATTTATTTGATGATAATTAATGATTGTAATTGATTTGTATTTAAAAAAAAATTCATAATAGACTCATTCACACAAGAACACAAAATCGTAATGCTTTTAATCCATCATAACTCGTACATCGTGTAAATTATTATGATGATTGACGCATGTTCCATTGTTCAATAAATGACTTCAAATTTGCTGATTCGTATATGCTGCTCTTCTTGAGCAAGAGCACGACCCTGCAAATTTGAACAGTATGGATGGTATTTAATTTAATATAAGATTTTAGATGTTTTCGTCGATTCAAGACTTAACGGTTCATTCTGAAAGAGCACGATTTTTGCTCTTTATTAAAGAGCATTGGAGACGGTTCCAAAATTTACTATGATCCATATTTAATGTCGGTTGTTCGAATAATATATTATATCTAATTTATGTCAAAATTGATATATATAATTAACCTATAAGACCAAAAACGTGTCTATAAATATGCTTTTTCTTCTTTGTTTAACTTTGATTTTAAATCTGAATGTATTATGTTTGAAGTTATACTAGGGATTGGACAACGGTCCGCTCCGGGTCGGGTCGGTCCAAATTCGTCCGGTCCAACGGATTGCTCGGTCCACAAGTTGGCCGGTCTAATGGGTTGGTCGGGTCGGGTTTCCACGAATTTAAATTTTATAGACCGGCCACAACCCGTCTTAGGCTCATGGGTCTGAAGACCAACGGGTTTGAAGCGGGTTCGGGACGGTTCGGATTGATCGTGTTGCCAAGTTTTTCATATTTCGAAAATTTTCAAAATAAAAAAATCAAAGTAAAATGCAAAAAATTACAAAAATCGAAAATAAAATGTCAAAAATTAAAAATATAAAAAAGAATATGTTATTTTAAAATTAAAAAATATAAAAATTCAAATAATTTGTGAAAAAATAAAAGGAAATATAAAAAAAATTATAAACTTCAAAAAAAGAAAAAAAAATCTTATTCATTTAAATATAAAGTCCAAAAAAAAAAATGCAAAAAATTACAAAAATCGAAAATAAAATTTCAAAAACAAAATAGGACGGGTTAGGTGGGTCGGGTCGGTCCGAGCCTGTCCAATCCAGGGCCGGATTTGAATCTGATATTTCAAAAATCTTGACCGCAATCTGTCCTTGACCTACGTTTTTTTTAACAGGTCCGCACGGATTTGCCCTCGAGTCGGACCGGACCGATTCGCGGCCTCGAATTTTCCGAACGGAGTCGGACCCACCCGAATTTTGTCAATACTCTAAGTTATACCGTCGTCAATAGAGTCATTCACATAAAATTAACATGGTATGCTTATTATCTGATGAGTGCAAATTATCAATTAATATGTTTCGAATTCATTAAATTGCTGGTATTAGAGGATCATTAATTCATTAAGAACACAACAATTGTTACTTCTCAAGCAAAATTACATAATTAATATTGTGCACTTAAACCGGAAAAAACATATCACATTGAAACACAGACGTTCAAAACTAACTGATTTTTTTAATAATAGAAATTAAATTAATTAATTAAATTTAAACAGAAAAATTATCTGAAAAACTTTAAAAACCGAAAAGATCGATATTGACAACACTGGCCTTTCCGCAAAAGTCAAAAGGTCAGACCTTACCTTTCACTTATTTAATTTTTGCGGCACTTTTTCTTTGTTTTTTTTTATTAATAAACATATTATTAATTTACTTTATGAGTTGAATTATATTTATATATTTTTTGAAACAACTTCGGCTATGCTCGTCAAGATCATAAATAGTTTATTTCTATCATCGCAAGTTATCGAGCTGTAGACATTCGGATCTACATTCATTGCGTCGAGTTTGATTTCGATCGGAGAAACAAGTAATTCAAAATTAATTCAGACGCAAACTCATGATAAAATGACTAATTAAGACATAAGTTGAACATGGAGTCAAATTTGAGATGCACATTATTCTGATCTCAAATCTGACTCGCCAGAATGAAAGTAGGCTCATATATCTACAGGTCGATAGCTTGCGACGACAAAAAAATTAATTACAATTCTGACGGGCGCGCTGAAGTTGTTACAAAAAAAATATTAAGTATGATTAACATTCTTTTTACAAACGTCAGCTACGCTCGTCGAGACCGTAATTAGTTTTTTTTGTGGCAAGTCATCGAGTTGCAAATATTCGAGTCATCGCGTCGAGTCTGTTTTGCAATCAGAGAAACGAGCAATTAAAAAATTATTCAGATGCAAGCCCGTGATAAAAATGACTATTTAAGACATAAGTTGAAGATGAAGTCAAATTTAGTATGCACATTCCTCCGACCGCAAAATAGACTCGACAGAAGTAGACTCTTATATCTACAGGCCGATGACTTGCGGCGATAAAAAAAAGTTAATTACGATTCCAACGAGCGCAACTGAAGTTGCTACAAAAAATATTAAGTATGATTAACATTTTTTCTACAAATTTCAGCTACACTCGTCGGGACCGTAATTAAGTTTTTTTTATTGTCGGAAGTCATCGAGCTGTAGATATTCGAGTCTACTTCCACCGTCTCGAGTCTGACATGCGATCGGAGAAACGAGCGATTCAAAATTGAGTCTGATGCAAACTTGTGATAAAAATTACTAATTAAGACATAAGTTGAAGATGGAGCCAAATTAAATATGCACAATCCTCTAATCACAAATTAAATATTGGTGGAATTAGACTCGAATATCTATAGCTCGATGACTTGCGACGATAAAAAAACTTAATTACGGTCTCGACGAGCACAACTGAAGTTGTTACAAAACTTACCTAAATACAACCCAACTCATGAATTAAAATATTAATATTTTTTAGTAACATCTACTAAAGTTAAATTAATTTTTATAACTAACCTGAAAAAATAAAGAATAACATTTATAACCATGGATTCAAATCTTTGACAATAATAACTCTATTTTTAAACGCTCACGTTCGTTTGTTAACATCTAGACGCATGTGTTTCAGAGGTTTATAGAATTTACTTTTGTTTTGTTTGAATTTCTAAGTCCCCTCCGAATGTATGAGTCTAAATATATAACACGTATGAACGTAAATTATAAAATAAAGTTATTATCGTCAAATATTTGAATTCAGGATCATAGATATTATTCTTTATTTTTTAGATTAGTTATAGAAATAATTCATATTCAAATTAGAAATCAAATGAACAGTATTCACGATACCGTCCATTTAATTTTTTTCGAGCGGTGTACGCAACACCGGCCTTTTCTAATTTTAGAACTTTTAAAGTACTCTTTCTGTTTAAAATAATTTATTTATTTAATTTCATTTAATAAAAAATGGGAAAAATTAGGATGCGACAAAATGGAAGGACCTTTTTCTCTGTTGTGTCTTTCAGCTGTAGGCCATCTCCCATCATTTCATTTGATGAGAGCCTTGCGCAATATTTCTCTCTTTTTATCCCGACATTATCCCTTTTTTTCTCCTTTTTACATGCATTTTCTTCCATTCGGTGAAGATATCGAGAATTTCATTTCAAACAAATCTCATCACTCTGATTTATAGTCCAATAATTTTTAAACTCAAACTAATAGCTTATTCCAATTCGGCCCAACCCATTTAATTTTCCATCTATATTTACATTTGAATGCAGGCAGCATGATTATCATATCATTCTTTTTTTAGAAATAATATATTAATAATAGAGAAGGAATTGCGTGACATATAATATTAACGATTAAATAAGAAAATGTTCAGTAAAAAACTAAACATTAAAGATGGGATTTCGTGTATTATTCTATTAAATTCTTACATTTATATTATTAAGATGTTTAACAATATACATATATATATCCTTTTGAAATGGTCAGCCATCTCTTTGTTGTACAATTAATTGTCGTCTGATCTAACTCGGAGAGGAACCGGTCTATTAATCAATCTCTACTAATAGAATAATAGCTAGGTAGGTGCGACCACTTGACTATTGCTTCTGTGGCGTGAAATTAAACCCAAAAAGAAGCTAAACTAAATATATAATAATGATCAGGTGCAGGTGCAGGTGCAGGTGCAGGTGCAGGTGTAGGGGTCAAAACAAAAACATGACATGGGCCATCTCAGAGAATTGAAGCTCTCACTGTCTCTCCTCCGTTCTTTCTGGTAAACCATTTCATCATTAAAGGACCTAAATAATTTATGCGATAAACTCACTTTATTCTTTATGGTCTTATGGATCAATGGATGTGCGTTTCAATTTCTCTTTCAATATTTACTTTAGTTCAATGAATGTGTCTTTCTTTTTCTCTTCTAATTTACAAGAAATAAGAAAGAAAATCGTTACTTTTATGTTTTCTGCATTAATTACTATGTCGCTAACTATATTATTTATCATTGTATACGTCACTAGAATTCCAAGAAATTCATTCTGCAAAAAAATACAAAAGTTATTTTCACAAAATTATCCATACTACCATCAAATTAATCACATAAATTAGCACAAATATATTGTTGATAGCCGCTAGCTATGTTACTAGTACGAATATGAATAAGATTTCTTTTTCCGAGTTGCATGTGAATATGAAAATTCATATTTCTTATCTTATAGAATAAATTAAAGGGCAATTTGGTGCACGTAGTTTTCGCTTGCGCGAGATTCGAGAAAAAGTGGGGCCATTGAGATTTTTGTGCAGCCTTTTTTTACATTTCCGCAAGAGGCTCTTTTCGAGATTCGAACTCTTGACCTCCTGATCTCCTGTTGACCATATGGGCGGGCCCGAACGGGCACGGGCATGGGTTGCCCGGTCACAGGTTGTCTGGGTATGGATTGCACGGATGGGACGGGTTGGGACGGATTAAGTTTGGAGTGATGACCCAAACTTGTCATTTGAATCGTCGAGTTGGGTGGGATGGGGCGGGTACGGGCAGATCACAAGATTATTTTTTTTTTAATTTGAAAATTCCCAAATAACCCAAAACAAATCTGTTAACTCGAGCAGTTTGGGGTTGGTTAAGAGGGGTTACGGGAGATTGGGGCGGGTAAGGGGAGGGTTGGACATGTTATGACGTGTTACGGGCGGGTGTGGGTTAAAAACGAGTTGAGAATAAGGGACGAGTTACCACGGGCGAAATTTAGAAGGGCGATCCAAATCCGTATGAAATCCGCCCTTGGCAAGAATACGGACGGGCACAAGTTGGATCCACATGCTAGTTCGGGCAGGCACGAGTTGGGTTGAACAGTACGAATTTTGTGAAAAGACTTACTGATCACAAGAAGACATATTTACCGCTGCGTCAAGACTCGCTTCATCCTACAGAATAAATTAAATAAAATGTGGATGACATGTAAATTGCATCTAAATATTATCATTGAAAAAATGAGAACTGAAGTATTTATTTTAAAAAATTTCCAATTGACTATTCAATTTTTCATGCGATAAGTGGACGATCTATTAATAATTTGTTGTTATAGTAGTTTCATACTCTATTCAAATACCAATCATCCAAGCAGCAAACTGTTGAGTGTTGACTTCAAAATTTATCGAATTAATGTTCAGTTCGGTTATGATGATCGATATTTATTTTAGAGATTTAATTACCTAGGCACAAAATAAATCTCCCTTTTAGTTGGAGCAGCTTTTTTGAACATGCTTCCAAACAAAACATTAGAATATCTGACGAGACCATTTTTAGTTAAAAGCATTCTGCTAGAGTGAAAAAAAAATGCAGGGAATACCGAATACAGATCATAGGTTATTGCTTTGTTCTTGCCAGTTCCAAAGAAATATTTTCTGAGGGTCTAAATAATAGCTAAGTGCTTTCTAGTGATAACTAAAAACAGCGACCGGCGATTGTTTAACTAAAGATGCTACTTCCAATGGCTGTACATATTCGAGACCACACAAGGAACTGCTTTATTTCTGATCCCTCCCTTTAGAAACCAACAACGTACGGTGTATTACTTGTGTCCCTAATAATTAATTGTTATACAAAGAAGTGCTAGCTGGGTTCTGCTTGACTGATATTATTCTCTTCACTTCTTTAATGAAATAGAAAACAAGAAAGTTTCGAAATATCTAGTTTCGACGTTGCATTACGCATGCATATACGGAATTTCGCTTCTTTCAAAGTCGATTCAAAAGAGAATTACAATCTTCTCCAAAACAAAGAGAGAGAGAGAGAATTACAAATTTACAATGAAAGCAAGGAAAATTTTCATAGAGAGCCAAGCAACAAAAAATTTCAACATATAGGGCCAGAAGCACCCTAATAATTGCACAGAGGGCCAATGGCGCGACTATTAGTCGCGCCCCTAAGGAATTTTCGATTTTTTCCTGAAATCAAGGCATTCAGCATGTGCTTTTGCAGTTGTGGGCCCGAGCACTTAGGGGCGCGACTATTAATCACGCCCCTATGATTCTGAATTTTTTTTAAGTACTAATATATAATTTTTTATTATTTGTTAATATATTAATAAAAGTAGTATATTCATATAATATTTATTATTAAAGCAAATTGATGATAATTTCAATATACAATAAATTTTTAATATATGTATAGTTGTAATATAATACTATTAATTTGTCTTGTTAATTTTTTTGGGTTAAGTTATAATTATTTATACCCTTTAATATAATAATTAGTTAGTACTAATATATTACTTTTGGGTATTTGTTAATATATGTAGATTAATATATATATATACTACAATTATTATTAAGCAAATTAATAATAATTTAAACATAAAATAAATTTGTAATTTTAATATTTGTAATATAATACTATAAATATTAATATTATTATATACTTATTATTATTATTATTATTATTATTTAAATATATTAGAAAGATTACAACCTAGTAAGAAGATGCATTTTTCACCATTTTTTCTGAATTAACATAGGGCCGCAATTATTTAGTTGCACCCCTAAGAAGATGCCTTTTTTGCAAATAAGTCTGAATCTTGCACGATTTTTTTCAGATGAGGGGTCCACATGTCCCCTAAATGAACAAAATATATACAGCAGCACCTTTCTTTTCTTCTCTCTCCAACCATTATTTCAATCTTATCTCTTCTTCTTCCAACAGCCCCCTTCCTCTCCACAAACCCTAAATCAAATTTTCACACTTCTCCTCCCAAAATCTTACATATAAAATGTTTATTATTAGTTTCTACACTGGAGGATCCATCCAGAACGGTCCTCATGGTGTGCATTACTCGAAAAAAGCTACCAGTAGTTTTACAGTGAATGACGACATAACACTCGGTGAACTGGGGACGGAGCTGTACCGATGGATGGGGATTTCAAGTTCAACACATGCTTTAGAGATATCAGGGAGGTTCAATGCCGGATTACAGCTAACTCCTCCGGTAATGTTCTATACTGAGTTACAACTGTCGAGTAATGATACTTGGAGACTGATGGTGAACCATTCGGTTCATCCTGGTACTGTT